>CAKAKQ010018357.1:0-11158 GCA_916700675.1 Helicolenus avius | reverse complement strand
TTGCTCGGCAACCGGGGGGACCACGGCGTGACATTACAATGGACCACTGACCCACTGCGCCATGAGGGGACAACTCCGCTATAATCAACACATATGATGTTATGATATTTTCAGCTACGGTGGTGGAAACACATTTGAAGGATTTACTGTAAGACATTAACGGTAAATGTCATGTCTGTCATTTTAAGAGCAAAGGTGTCTTTTAAGGACTGCCGTGTATTGTCAACAGCAGGGCTTTTCGGAGCATTTTATAACCAAGGTTGGTCTCCTCGCCTGAAATAAAAGCTGCTTTCATAACGTGAGATGACATGACGGCACTTCTTCGAAAATAAAATGAACCGTCAGTGAAAAACGAGGCCAGGCACGAGATCGCACCGCAAAAGCCATACGTGTAATGAGATGAGCAACAGCTTAGACCGTCATATGGGAGCTAAATTGATCTGGAGACAAGATGTGTCAGACTCAGCACATCAGATAACAGTAATTGATTGATCACATTGTGCACGAGCCACCTCTGCCAACATATTTCCTGGGGGAAACCATGGGCAACCATATGGGGGGAAAGCTATCATAGAAAATAGAGAGATTACAGATTGTATTATATTTTGATTAAAGGAAAACTAACTTTTTTATTTAACTGGAAACTCTACCTTTCAGCAAAGTTATTGCTGCTTCCACCGCCACATATTGTGAGTACCAGATGAATACAAGTAGGTAATTTCAGTGACGGGTGTACAAATAATTCAGGGGAGTGCTAACTGATATAAAAGATGATGAGACAGGTTTAGGGGAGGAGAGTGCACCAAGAAATGAAGAGACAAAATGTTCATCCACTCAACGTAACAGACCCAGGGTTATATAAGGAGTATCGACCCCTAGAAAGAAACACATGCACAATATCCAGCATATACAGAACAGTCACAGCACTCCTCTGCTTCCTAACATCTCACATGCTGTCTGGACCCCGTAGACATCTGCTCGGATTCCGGCTGCTCTTCCACGACTCTCGCTATTTGGATGCGTGTTATTAAATGTGCAGCGTCTGCTCGCCCCGGGGAGCAACCAAAAGCATAAACGCATTTCCCTCGGATCATGTTCCAGAGTTAGTAATTGCCAAAGCAATTGTTATTTAAGTGACGCTCAAGGAACGAGGGGCGGCGTACCGCTGCTGTTTTACACCATTGTTAATATTTTAATGCGCCGCGCCACGTTCTGCTGGGACCGAATGGCTCCGGTGTTGTCAGACAATTGGATAATGCTTTCTTTTTTGTTTGTATTTCGGGATGTCTCTGAAGTTTCCACCACTCAGATACCCCTCTAGCTAACAGGGATTTGGTAGACAATTGTTGCTTTTTCATGTTTGCTATTGTTTTACCAGGACAATGCAACAAAGAAGGCATTGTTATACAAAGAAAGAACACCAGAGGCTGCATGATGGTATTCCACACATTATGCTTTACTGACTTAAATGAGTCCTGATACCCAATTGAAAATAGGCTTTCAATATCTGAATATACTTTTGTGCCTTTTGTAAAACACCACGTACAACTGATCAGAGTTGACAATGTTAGTCAGAATCAAACAGCTGGCAAAAGGCATCTGTCCACACCCGCTACAGCCACCATAAAACTATAGGTCACACATTCTTACGTCACTTTAAGTGGACACAAATCAGAAATGTTGGCACTTATATGAGCAGCAACGTACAACATCTCATTGTGCTACATTAACTCATTAGCTAATGGTAAATGGCAGCAATGATACTCTGACTACCACATTGTTGGTTCTGGTCTGTTCATGGGTTTTGCTGACAAAATAACACCAGTCTTATCCTTCAAATGTATGTTGTATTTTTTATGCTGAGTGAATTCATATCTGGGAGCTGCAGCCAGTCTGACACAATGTGCAGGTGCATGACAGATGTTTTCAGCTTCATTGCCTTGCTCAAGGGTATGTTTGACTCCGAGCCAGCCAGTCAAACTGCAATACTTGCTATGTACAACTGCAACGTATCCTCACACCTCAACGGTTTGTATGATATTTTATGAAAAGTTATTTTTTGTGCTTTCTCCTACGAAGGTCTAGTTACACGTGTCAATTTCTGCTTATTATAGACATACAGTCTTTTCAAAATAAACATCTGTCTTCACAGGAAGAAACTTGGTTAGTTTTAGGCAAATAAACAACTCGGTTAGGATTAGGAAAAGATTGTTGTTTGGCTTAAAATAATTACGGAAGTGTCGTTGCTTAAGTACGGAAATTATGTGACAAATAAATCAACTTTGACTTCTGGTTTCATACGGGACATGAACGCCGGCCTACTGGGCAAAAGTGTGGTGCTTTTGGACCCACCCATCCACCCCGACCTCCTCGTAACATGGCGTTTATCGCTCTTTCCTGGTTCACGATTATGTGGATTAAGTATTAAAATGATTTTGTGGAATATTTAAATGAATTACAGTGCATTACTTTTTGTAGGTTTAATCGGTGTATAAGAACAGCCTAGCGATTTTGCCTTTCTTGCGGTGCTGTGGGATGCACCGATACCGAAATGTATTATTTTATAATTTATTATTATTTTGTATTTATTTGTTACATTTTGGATTTTACAAAATTAAGAAAGCAATGTTTAAGTCAAGCCTGATGTTGTCTTACACATAAAAGAATCTTCCACACAGTGAGGCTACGGCTTATTAATTAAACACTGGTAGCAGATCGGTACTTGGTACTTGGACCGGGACTGAAAAAGTCAGATCGGTGCATCCCTAGCTGTGTGTCAAGGTCATCCAAACTACGAAATATCAGATAAGCTTCTCTAAACATCTTCATTTCTCAGTTTTTTTCCTCTCTTTTTCTCCTCTCTACCTCTTTTTCTCTCTCGACTCACTGAATCCAAAGACAGTAAACAGCTGTGATGGAGTCCCTGCGATACCAGGGGTTAAAAGCCAATATTCAACCCCCCCACCGTTACTTAACCCAGGTCTGTGTGGGGTCTGTCACACAATTATTTTTGCCTCTGCACCCCTGCTGCAGGGCAAGAGTTGGGGCAACTAGCACACCGCGCTAGCTGTCAGAGTGCAAGCTAACCTGCTGCGCTAATGCTAATCAGGCAACAAGGGGTCAGGAGGGTCAGGAGTAAAACGCATTACAGAGGAGGAAGAATTCACTCAACCAGGAGGATGGAGGGATGACGGTGATGTGAAAGGGAGGAGGAGGTGGTGCAGTGTGTGTGTGCAGGCGTGGCAGTGTGTTTGTAATTACAACCAGTGCTTGTGTGAGACATGCTTGGCTGATTGTTTGCATTCTGAGCGTGTGTGTGCTCCAAGGAAATGTGTGTGAAATGGGCAGCATGCAATTACAATCCATGTGTCACAGAGCGTGAGTGTGTGTTGGTGTGTGTGTGTCAGAGAGTGACAGCAAGCAAGTGAATGAGCGTGGCCTCATCGGAGAGCCCTGCAGACTGAAATACAGATTAATTGAAAATGCTTCAGATACCCAGCCTCAGTCTTCACTCTCACGACAGAACGGACCGTCATAACAAAATCCCTCACACACACACACATACGCACTCATATCATTATGAATGCTACCCGATCTCATGTGGAGGACACACTCATGCAGAGCTGCACTGTCAGACACGACAGGTTATTTGAAAGCCGATAAAATGCACGTACGTACACACATGTACATTGTCTCACACACACACACACACACACACACACACAGGAGAGTACACAAGCACTGAGAAGCAAACACACATAACTGCAGAGGATAATATAAAACTAAAGTACGTTCAGATCAATCTTCCAAAAAGGACACACTCAAACTCTCCTGATGTTTTTTTCTTTTCTCTGCCTCTCCTGAAAAACAATGTCCTTGAAAAGGCCAGCAGTGACAGGCATATTATCAGCTCTTCAACGCAGCTCTCAGGGCATGAGTGTGTGTGTGTGTGTGTGTGTGTGTGTGTGTGTGTCCCCGTAAAGCTGGAGACAAAAAAATCTGTAAAAAACTTTGGCGGAACCAAAAACTGAATCTAATCCTAAATATTCATGATTGTATTGGTTTAAAATTGAGCTTTAAATTAATCCTTGTATGTAATTGATGGAGGTGCCCATAAAAAAGGGCGTCTTCGGTTGTTGTAATATGTAATTGAACTTATGTGACTATTCCGAGTTGCAATTTTAAAGCCAGACAGATCAGAAGAACCCATGAAAACTCCAAGTATGACATTCACAATAAGAAACATACACAAAGTTAACAGATTTGAACACATCATGAGAACGATAACACTATAAAAAAAAAAGGGAATGCAGAGCAGTAAATATATAACACAAAAAAACAAAACAGAACAAAAGCAATAAGGCTTTTAGGCCTGTAAAGACACTAAGTTCATTTCTACAGATGTTTGGTTCCACTCCGCCTGCACATAAAACTCGCCATTTTGGCACTTTTTAAGACCATTTGTGTCTGTAAACGTGGATAGAAATATCAGTCCATATTGTGTGTGGGCAGGTGCGAATATGGTATGTTCTGTGTGTGTGTGTGTGTGTGTGTGTGTGTGTGGGAAGGTGTTTGTGTGTATAAATGTGTGTGTTGTGTATACTCAGTTATGCGTGGGAAGGTATATGTTGTATGTGTTCTCACATTTCATGTCCATATAGTGGAACGCTAATCTATTCAAAACACGTACAGTATATTCATTGATTCTCTACATTGGTGTCTGTGCGTGTGTGTGAGAGTGTGTGTTTGTCACAGTTGGCCTCCGGTAGAAACTCCTCCACTTTTGTTGTATGTTGGATTCACAAGGGGAACTCTCCTCCGTCAAGTCTTTTGTCGTTCGGTTGACGACGAGTCAAACGATCAACGGATCGGGTCAACCCCCCCGCAAAATGAATCCACAAATTAACGACTCAACCTCAACAGCAGACAGACAGAGTTGTTTGCAGTTAAACCCCAGTCCTGCTTCCTCTTTAGAGCCAGTGAAACTAGCCAGGGCCAAGGTCAACTTGGCTGGTCTCATACTGTTAGTGGTTGAATTCCCTGTGTAGTTTTCAGTTAGATACAAACATGTCAATCAGGGGCAGAGCGTCTCTGAAGGGGAAAAAAGGGTAATTTCTTTAGGCAGAACCAAAGAGCAGTAGTTTTAGAGTGGTAACAATCTAAATTAAAGAGTAGAAATACATATATATGTCTGTTATATTAATAGAAAACGTAATATAAATGTGTAATGTTGTAGAGTCTGGACCCAAATCTGCAGCAAAATATGTACGTTTGTGTGCAGAGAAGAAATTTGTAGGAAAGTATCATTCACATGTGTAAAAATGGCTCAAATATCAATAGTAAGAAATAATTAAAATGTGAAAAAACAGCTTTTAAAAGTGTGTGACATGTATAAGTAATAGTCAAACACAAAAAGAAAACATATACTCCTTGGCAAAGATAGACAAACATTAATGCCAAGAGAATGACAGGCTATGTAACTAGCCTCTAAGGCTAGCCAAGCTAGTTACATGTTAACTGAAGTGAGAAGGTCAGCTACTCTAACTGGCCTGTTTTTCAAGCTCATAATACAAATTCTCCGTTTCATTATATCCAACCGCCTTCTCTGTAATTTCTCGCCTTGTTTGTTGGTTCACTGTGCTTCTTGAAGGGTGGATGCTTGTGCTCTGAACTGAGCCTTTAAAACAGTGTACGTTCTCCTAGTTTGCACATTGCCTCCAGCAACCTCTGTCAATAAAACGATCTACATGTAGGTGATCGAGATGTTGTACCCAATCCAGGCTTTCTAGATGTTTGGCTCTGCCTATCAAGATCCATGACAGCCCAAGAGAAGTCTACCTCAAAAGTACAGCAGCTCAATTGTTTGACTCCATGTGGACAAAATGGGTATGGCACTATAAACTGAAAATACTGCTTTGCCACTCACCACTGGTCCTGTACCATAATTGGATTAACATGTTCAACAATTGCCTTATTATTGTGTTTGTAAGGCATCAAAAGAAGTAGCTGTAATGAACTCAAGCCCTGGCGTTCCCTGTTTATCCCTATAGAGGAAAGCAGGACTGTTCCACCCTGTCACACTATAGCACAAAAATACTTATCTTCACCAAACTGCAGCTTCTGAAATGTATCTGATGTAAAAAAAGGTATTATATTTTACATGTTTACAACATAAATATATCATTCTGTTTAGTAGAATGCACAATTTTGTAAGGGGAGATAAATGTACCAGGGCAAAGTTGGAGATTAAAATTGTAGGGACATTTTGTTGGATCCCCTTTATCGCATAACTTCTGTCCCAAGACTCCCATTTTCTGTACCGATATTAAACTCCAGGAAAAGTGACAGAAAGTTATGTCCACAGCCCAGGTTCAGGCACCATTAATCTGTTAATGGTGAAGGAGGAAGGGGAATAAGGGGATAGGAAGAGGAATGCCTCTGGGTTTTACTCCTGCAAGTATCTGAACAATGTTTTAATGTTTACAGCATTAAAACAAAGTTCATGTTTCCACTGCAGACCTTAGTGTACGGATTCAAAAGTTTAATTAAACAGGAGCAAAGAGACCTCACTGCCATTCCCAGGGAACCATTGCATTGTGTACAGTTTCTCTGCCAGAGGTTTGTATCGGGAGCAACTACAACTCCAAAGGGAGGCAATCGAGAGGGTTGTTGCATGAGTTTCCGTGACTATTAATTTGTGTTTTTCAATAAGCCCAAACTTTAAAAACGTACCAAACTAAAATGAGAAACCAAACTTGTGTAGCAATGAGTCCCCAAGGCAGCTAGCAACATTTTCTAGGACAGTGCAAAAATCCCCATGAGTCAGTTTGAGGCATATAGAAATGATCTACACGTTCTTAGATGAATAAAAAGCTTGTTGCCTATTCACCAGAGCTGTTACGTCCAAAGTACCTGTTAATCACAAAGACCTGCACTTAGACTCTCTGTGACCCCAACTTGGGAAAACAGGAGGCCCAGTGACTGGTTTTATTATTTTGTTCAGAGCCTGATTACCAGTTCCAATGTACTTCTGGGATTCACAGCTCTGGACAGAGAGGGTCTGACTCTGATCCTCAGAGACTGCCACAAGTTGAAGCATCTCAATTCTTCCCTGATGTTTTTTCTTCTGGAAGCCTGAGACTGTCAGTGATTCCTTCACATTGATTCATCATTGTTGTTAATTGGCCAGACTGGAGAGAAGACATACGGACAATCCCTCCGGTACAGTACCTGTACATCCGTCACTCTCAATTTGTGGATTCTGGCCCCTGAGGACCATAGTCAGACACCCCACATTGTAAGGAAGGGGAGATCAGAAACCTGGCTGTCAAGTGAAAAATAACTTTTGTGGATGAATAGATACTCAAAGAAAGACGAGATGCATTAAGCGAGGAAGAGGAGCAAGGCTCGGCCGTATGTTCAGACTGACATGTATTACAGTGGTGAAGCTTCACACAAACAGGGCAGAGCAGACTAATTTGGAGAACAAATCGATTCAAGAGTAAGTGTATAGATTTGAATAAAAGCATGAGAGTTCAAATAAGAACACTGGACCATTGGACAGAAATGAGAAATGGACTCCAGCAAATTACGACAATTGGACCCACTGTGCTTATGAATAACTGAGCTAATGTTATTCCCTATCTAAGGGAAAACCCTTGAGGGTATATGTAGGTAACCTCAGCTCTACCTCCCCCCATTCCCCCAAATGAAGCCATTATTTAAAAAAAAAGCTTGCATAGCCCGTGGTACTAATCTAAAACTAATTGATCGGTGATTCCTTGGATCTAACACATAGGGGAGCTGCCATGTGGAATTTGAACAATGGGCCAAATAGAAAACCGGGCTCTTTATAAAAATGTTAGCCGTCCAACTGAGCGCCCAAGGGGAATTCGCTCTGTGTTTTTTATTTGGTCCCACCCGCCACAAATTAAGGTCTATTGATCTGATAGCAGAGTAATGACGTGCTTTTGACATCCCATTGTGAACGCTAGTGGGTCTATTGGATTGGCTGCCACAGATGACATAGGGAGGTCAGAGGGAAAGTCATTATTCATTTGAAACACAATGGAACAGCAAAAACAGAGTGGGTAGATCACTACAGCATAATTAAATGGTTAGTTCACCCAAATTACAAAACATATTATTTCTCATTTACCCCTGGAGGTATCTAGTGGTTGAGATAGTCTTCGTTTTAACTGCCCAGGTTTTGCGGTATCTGTCTGAGATTTCAGCCACTACACCAATACAGTAGAGGTGAAGGTAGGCTGTTTGTAGTGCTCAAAGCACTGAAATATATTACTATTAAAGTGTAAAAAAGTGTACTTAAGCACTAAAGTGTAACCGTTTGGGTCAAAAGTCCAATAAACATGCTCTTTATGCTCATGAACATAATCGTCTTCTGCTACTTCACAACAGATTTATCTCCTGACCTTCAGAGTCGAGCCCCATTCTGTAGACAGAGATCTTTATAGGTCAAAGAGTAAATGCCATCCTCCGCTTTCACTTTCCCCCATCAAACTCACACCTCAAATAGTGGGTGAATTCAAGCCCTGTCAAAAGCGATGATATCAGAGTTAACCCCGGTGGAAAATCAAATAGAAATGCATGACTTCCAGGCCTGACAGACTGGTCCTTCCTGACCAATCTGACTCAAAAAGAGAAAAAAATAACGCCCCGGAGGTTAGATAACACACTAGCTCACCTTGGCCAACCTGCACAGTCATGGTTGAAGCATAAATCTGACCTTAGACTGTTTTACTGAGGACCATTTCTGTTCGCAAGAATTAGAGGCAACAGAACGAGGTGGAATATGGTTAAGCATCGGATGAGGGAGGCAGGGACAGAAAGAAAGAAAGATGGGCAGACGAAGGCAGCCGTCATTAATTTCAATCAGGCTCCCAGTCTGGCAGAGTTAATAATATCAGCACGCTCTTCTGACCTCAGACTATGGTACGACATCAACCTCCACAAATTACTCATTAATTTACCCCATTAAGTTGGACAGAGGTGGCACGCAGGGAGAAAAAAACACGGAGGAGAATGTATTAATTAGACATTTTAAAACAGAATTTACACCTTTTCAATTGAGATGTATCACATTAGAGAAAGAGAGGTCGGGATGGCAGTGGTGAGGATGGAATAAGTGGGCAGAAAACGAAATACAGACGGCCAGCTGAAATGTATATTTTGAGGGGAGGTGCATAAAGATAATTTATATGGATGACAAGTACTTTTGTTTCGAATATCTACATCATGTGTACAGTTGGAATCATCAGCATTTGTGCCTCTTGCGTATCAGAATGCTCTGTGCATAAATTAAGTCTCTCGTTTGGTCTGTAACAATAGCCAAGCCTTGCTCCTATTTGTTTCAACGGATTTCATTGCAACACCCATAAAGTCATATCTTAAATAATAAACCAAAATTAAACCAAGGCAGTTATGTTCTTGCTCATTTGGGGGCTACATTATTCTCTATTAACCATATTGGAAAGGAAAGGCCAATAAAACAAATGTCATAGAAACTTATGAAATCAGACCTCCGAAGGGCACTTTGGTCCACAGCAAGCTCCTGCCCAGAGCGTCTGGAGAGTCATCCAGTCGGAGGCGGAGTATATTCCTCCGCTCACCATCCATCGTGTCTCACAGCATAGTGCAGGGAGCATTTGACATATTTTAAGTTTATACGGTGCCTCGCCTTGAGCTGATACAAGGACCCCTATATCATCCTCTTAACACCGGCACTGAAATGCAGTGAACCTCTAACATGCTCTCAATCTACTTCTACTCCTAAATGTGATTACCGGGTTCTTTAATATTGGAGCTAACACCTGTCTCGCCAACCTGCAGAACCCACCCTAAAGTAATTTCTGCGTGACTCACACTATTGAAATGTAAATTTTCCTACCTCATAGCTTCCCTTATCAAAGGAAATACGCTACACCTGTAAATAAGAAATGTTCTCGGAGACAAAAAAGCCTGCAGGTCTTGTGGGGGGGTTTACTTCACGCTATCTAGATGGACAGACAGGCCGCGCCAAACACACACACACACACACACACACACACAGACAACTCCCCAACTGGACTGTTATCTATATGCAAAGCATCTCCACTAAGCTATCCACTTTGCTACCGTAGAGGAGACTGAGAATAATGGACGACTAAGCCCCAACCCTATTCTCCCACCCACACACAATCACTCACACCAGCGTGCACAAACTATATACGTGCCCACACACCGTTGAACATATGTAGTTAGGTGTTTTTCAAATCGACAAGCATGTTCAACACACAGCCTCCCCGACCTATTCTTACACTGGCTAATTGCCAGGAAGAACAATTAGCCCGATAAGTATCACTTAATGTCCTCCCCCAAAGAGGGAGATTCAGGCTACTCTAAAACAAACGCACCTAATTCCTCATCCTGCTCCCTCCCTCATTATCTCCCTAAGTGATGCTTCTATAGGAGAGCAGGTGTTGGCGGTGCAGTGGAATGATTGTTTTGTGAATGCCGGTTTGATGGGATTAGAAATGGGGGGGGGCTTAAGTCATGAATGGGGCTGCTTCTAGTGAGATAGCCGAGCTACAGTGTACCAGTAATGAGGTAGAAGACATTTTCTTGTTACCACCTTTTCTTTGCTCATTAGTGGGGATTCAGCTGGTCTATGGAAGCCTGTGAGGACCAAAGTGCCCAGTCCGAGGTAGTCTGGTGAACAGCTTGATTCTTGTCAATTATCATTCAGTATTGTGGTGAAAACAGCCAACCTCAGAAACAACTTCTTAAAATGTCAATGGATTATCATAGAATCAATTTTAAAAAAAATCACCCAGAGAGAATACCTCTTTAACTCTGGATCCAGCAGAGGAATGAACCATGTTACTGGACACCTCAGAGGAAACATCATCATCGTCCGTCTTGCTACATTAACATCTATTCCCCTTTATTAGTCTGCTGTTGGCATCCGACCTCGCAATCTCCCTTACAGCATTCGACTTAGCTTCCTCAGCTCACAGCTTCTGCTGGGCAGAAACCCCCTTCCAGTAGTCCAAAATATCGTGAAGGTCCTCGTCCTTGGCAAACTGCACCTTCTTACGCAGGGCGTGGCCTGCCGCTATATACGATGCTTCCTCTCTGGGGCTTTTCTTGTAAGGCCGGA
>CAKAKQ010018355.1:0-10491 GCA_916700675.1 Helicolenus avius | reverse complement strand
ACAAACTATCACAAAACCACACTCATACCAAAAATCCTCTGCCCTGATGATAGCGGTGCCCTTCGTGCTTGCCAAAAAATGGTGCTTTAGTAACGCTCACTTTGAATGCAATCTTGCAATTCTTTGAATATAGTTGTGAAAAAGAGTTAGTGGTGAGATAACGGTTAAGGCGCTCATCTGCTGCTCATGAGACCGATTCATAATAGGGGAGAGCAGGGTCGATTGAGACAGGGCCTTTTCAGCTAGTTAGCAACTATTCCTACTCACACCCTCTTCACTTTCAACCTCAAAGTGGAAACCATTCTGACCATTCCTCACATTGTATCCACAGTTTTGAAATCTACAGCGTGCAAGTACATTTTTGGCTCTTTTTTTTATTTTTCTTCTACCATACTGTGTTTAGTTATGTCACATACAAAAAAACATTTTGTTGGAAAGCTTATTTTCTGGCCAATCAGTTGATGCTAGTGTTAGCTGTCTGAATTAGTGTGTTGACAGAAGTGTTTATAGTTCCTACCTTGTTACAAATCAACAAAAAGCAGGCACAAAGAAGACAAAGGTTTTTCCTAATTGAATAAGTTTCACTGTGAAGTCACTGAGTGAATGTTTGCTCAAGTGACACTCAGTCAGAAACCCATTTTTTTCTTTTCCAAATTCCATATCTCAGTAATTTATAAAAATATAATAATTTTACAAATGCTTTCTTTTTCACAAATAAAAAAAAAATGTGTTAACAGTGGCATTGTAAATATAAGGTGTTCAAATTTAGACAGCAATTTTTTCTAATTTAAATGATATTTTTTAGTCCCTACCAATTTGGGAAGGCAGAATTTGGGGAAAATGCACTCCTTGTACATTTAACAAAACTGTGACTTTAATGTCGGGATTGGGCTCTAAAAAACTTGATAAATTGTTAGCAGATATTTGTATCTGTTCAAGGATCAAATTATTTTCATTACTGTTCAAGTAGTCTGTAAGTAATGGAAGGTTATTTGGTGTCGATAAACGGCTGGATTGAAATAGCTGTAACTACCATACAGTGGAATTTGATATTTTTGCACATCAATCATCTTAAATGTAAATAATATTGCACCAGCATTTACATGAGACATACGGGAAAGAATATTTCCGTTTTAATTTGACTGAGATACTGACCTCGTTTGTGTGTGTGTGTGTGTGTGTGTTGGGAGGCCGTCACGCTGGAAGACAGGAATGCGCCTGCCATGAAGCAACATGACAACCAACATGCTCGTGGATTTGGGAAAGACATCAAAGACTGAGCCATATGGGTAAGGTTATCAGAACCGCAGGAAGGAAGACGGGAGGAAGGAAGCAGGGACGAAAATACTACGTAAATATTAAAAAAATACAGTCCATTTCACAGTCTACCATAAATAATAATCATAATAGACGACCGTGTGTCTGGTGACGATTAAGGAAAGTAATTAGCAAGCAGTGAATGTAGAACGAACTCATTAAGACAAATGCTAGAAGACGGCAGCTTATCACACTCAAAGAAGCGCAGGCAGCTTCTCCTTTATGAAAAGCACCGAATCATCCGTCATACAAATCAGTTTAAAATACAAGGAGGACCTGCTGTGATCACCAGGCCATGGCATCGGTTTTATGAATGATGAAGCGGCGTATGGGATGTGGAGCCACGGATGTCATTTTTCATTTCCAGCTGTACACAATAGGCCTTGCAAACTGGACTGTTTCCCTCTTGATGACTGGCATTCATTACTGGGGACATGTGAATGGCCCTGAATCTGAAAAGGAGTTTCGCTCAATAGGAGCATGGCCCGTCCATTTATCCTTTCAACTGAAACTGATTAATACCGAGAATGCCAATATGCACCGCCTTGGCACTACTACAGTATGCTGCCGTTTCCTGCGGCGATGTCAGCAGCAAATGTTGTTAGCAATCGTAAATAGAAATGGGACACGTCAAATGCCCGTCTATATATATCTGTGATGATATTGCACTTTGCATGCAGTGGGGTTAGTAGCACTTCAGGTCACTACAAACCTGCCTGCTGAGCTTAAGTTAAAACAAGATTATGGTTATTATTCAGCCTGTCCCTCATTAATTACTTCTGCTGGAAGGAAATGTTGTCCAGATTTTGTCTTATGTAATGTTGTTGCGAATTTGGCAAGGCACCTGGGAAGTTCAATCAAATTCCCCATTGGTCTTCATAAAACAGTTCTGTTTTGGAGCTTATCCACAGTAAAAACGGAGAGGAACATTGTGTGCAAAAGAACAACAAACTGATTGCAAAACAGCAAGTGTGGATCTCGTAAAAACAGAAGTGACGAACCAGGTTAAACACGCAGAGATGTTCTGAGAAGTTCTTCTACAAATGTTTCGAGTTAAACTCTGCAAATGCGTATTCACTCGACAGAGGCGTAAGAATAGAGGTGCCTGCAGTCTTGACTGTGCTTAACAGTATCAAGTGGAAATCCACAGCGCTGCAGCTGTTACAGTGACAAACATTTCATGTAAGCTTTTGATCTCCCGACGCTGGCAACTCATCACCATTCACACCTCTGGAAAATACTTAGAGCATACCAAGTGTTACACACACACACACACGGTTACACACATGCAGTCTTAAGAGCACTCAGGAGTCTCTACGCCACCTTGTTTGTTAATGTGTTAAACAGGGCTGTGATACCTTTCCTGGGTTACACAGCTAAAGTCTCTCCTCTCTGAGCCAGCCACGAGCGTTTGAGCTCTATCACACCGTCTTATATGATATATTTTTAGAAATGTGAATATCTGTTTATCTCATTACACCTGTCATTAATGCAGCTGATAATTTGAAATGGTTAGACAAAACAGATTTAACTGAAGGTGTTAGGAGGGACAATATTTGCATCACGCACAAAGCCCATCCAGGCCCACGGCACATGTTTTAAACCACCGATGCATTCCAATACACATACTACCGTACTATTTAGTATACAAGAAAAAGATTTAGTATGTCCCAATATGTCAAATGCAGTATGCCAAAAATACCATGATGTCCTACTACATCCGGTTGCATTTCGCAGTATGCAAGACAGCATGCTTTTCTGGCTGTCCTGACCCACAATCCTCTGCGCAGAGGATATATGAGCAAGGCGCAACGTTATGACGAAGTAGTATTCCCCAAGTGTTTGCATACTGCATGCAACAATACATAATTTGTATGGGCAGCTACAGTACGTACTAAAAATTATACGAAAAAGTGTGCGATTTGTGACAGTCCAAAAATATTAGTAAACATGAACAACTCGCTCCCAAATCCAAAAACTAGAGTGCTAAAACTCAAACTTGTGATGTTATGGGGTATGAAGTGACAATGAATGGGGAGAGATGTTATAGATGACACTGAGAGTATTTTCTGTGTCACAACTGACAACACTACAATAGAATAAAGCTCATTTGGGTATAAAAACAAATAAAACAATCATTCTGTGGGTCCACAAAATGAGTCTCCGATTCATTGTCTATGGAGCAGCTCCAGACTTTATACTAGGACTGTCCCGAATACCATTTTTTGGGCTTCAAAGCTTCGGTGAGAAATAGTCGAAGCTATTAGAAGCTTTGGGACAGTGCCGCTGCCGCACTACTGTACAAACATGCACCTCTACAGATACAGTAGCAAACAGTGACATCCATCTGATAAGAACTATTAATAATTAATGTTGAATATGAATAATGAATCATGTTTCATTTCATGGGCTATTTTGGGGATTTATACAATATTATTATATACTTATATATTTAAAAAAACAAAGAAACAAAGCATTCGAATACTGGCAAGGGTCAAAGCTCCAAAGCTTTCGGGTCAGCCTTACTTTATACTATATGACATCACAAGTTTGGGAATTACTTCTCTGGTATCTAGCTTCGAGAGAAAATAGCTCATGTTCACAAATATTGATTGAACTTTCCTAGGCAATGGAAATAACATTTTGAAATTCTTAATTTAAGAGTCAAAATTACATAATTTTCAAGCACCATAAATGATCTTATGAAATCAGCTTTTGGCTAAATCGCACTGCAATATAGCGGAAAGTCAACAATGACCCTCAGTTAAAGTCACCGAAGCATGTCGAAGCTTTGTGACATCGTTCCTTGTAAATCATTCTGATCAAACAAAACCCAGTGACATGCTTCTGCTTCATGCCATAGTTTGGTATCTAACATGTGTAAGTATTTGTAAAGAATCACAATCAATCAATGTCAATAAAATTACAAGAAATGCCGTTAGTCATCAACCAAAATTAGTCATACACAGAGTTCCCCGAGTCTGCATGTACCAGACTGCCCTACACAGTGTGCCTCAGCTCAGTGCCACAGAATGAGCAAAGTGAATTAGTGACCCCAAGAGGCAAGTATCTGACCATGGCAGGAAAACTGCAACTCTTAAACCTGTTGTTATTGGTTATAAAGCATTACAAATCGTCTTTCAAAAAAGGAGAAGGAATTTTTCTCACCTTGGAGTCAAGCAGAGTGAGTCGAGTTTAAGGGCAGCGATGCAGAGGTGTTTGGTTGCAGCTGCCAAATGGTATGATGTGATGCGGTGTGACTGGAGGAGGAGGAGATACCATTGCATGCATGTAGAGGGTTACTAATCCCATTCAAGTATCCACTTTTCTCTAATACTCTCCCGCTCTTCTGCCTCCTTCCTCTCCCTCTCCCCACCCCAACATCTGATAGCCCTGACCACTTGCCACCACTCAGATCAATATGATGAAAACCTCTCACTCTTTATCTCTGTAACCTTTTCTGTCCCCCTCTCTTGGTGTCTTACTGTTTAGTTATTGCACTCTGCGTCTGTCACACAGGGGCCTTAAAGAAGGACTTTATCACTATGAATTGGGGCTGTCAAAGTTAACGCGATAATAACGCGTTAGCCCAAATTCGTTGTAACGCCGATCATTTCTTTAACGCAATTTGCGATTTTTAGGTAGAGCTACAGCTAGCTAGAGTGAAGATACTGGCATCATATGAAACTAAAAAACCTAATGAATCCATTGGTACCAATCATGTCATACTAGATTGTCGCAAAGGAGGCTAAATAGCACTCCAACATTATTTTGGCAAGGAAAAGGGGTCCCTAGACCTCTGACCTCAACATATGTGAATGAAAATGGGTTCCATCGGTACCCACGAGTTTCCCCTTTACAGACATGCCCACTTTATGATAATCACATGCAGTTTGGGGCAAGTCTTAGTCAAGTCAGCATACTGACACACTGACAGCTGTTGGGCTTGAGTTTGCCATGTTATGATTTGAGCATATTTTTTATGCTAAATGCAGTACCTGTGAGGGTTTCTGGACAATATTTGTCATTGTTTTGTGTTGTTAATTGATTTCCAGTTATAAATATATATATACATTTGCATAAAGCAAGCATATTTGCCCACCCCCATGTTGATAAAACAGTATTAAATACTAGACAGATCTCCCTTTAAAGGTACATTTTGAACTGAAAGAAAATATGCGATTAATTTGCGATTAACTGTGGAAAATCCTGTGATTAATTGCGACTAAATATTTTAATCGATTGACAGTCCTACTATAAATCAGTATAAATTTGGTTGGGGGGGGGGCTGAGAAGTCGGGGGACAGATGGACGCTCTGATGGTTTAATCTCTCTCTGGTAGCTGGATTGCTTCTGGACCCCTACTGTGTACAACATTGTCAAACTGCTAGAGAATTAAAATGAGATACAGTGATGATATGATGGCACTCGTTCCAAACATTAATATATATATATAAATAGATTGACATGGTAGGAGAGTCAGCCCGCACTTTCTTTCCTTACAGTTGGTATCTGCCACATGAATCTGGAAAATATTTTCCAAATGACATTAGTGCAGTCCATGTGGCTGCAGAGCAATGCAAGGATAAAGTAAAGATATGTGACCAATTGGAAAAACCGATTGAAAGGCTAAAGGTCAATGAGGTGTGGCATCAAACTGCACTGAAAGCCGTATCCATTTCATGGATACGCACACTGTGTTCGCCCCTGGGATCTGTGGATGCCAGCGGCAATGTGAGACACACACAGACACTCATGCAAACACATATGCAGAAACACGTACGGTTAGGAATGTGGTCTGTTCTGGCGTTGCATACACTCACAGAGCTATATCAACACACTGTAATCCCTGATGCAATAAGGCTCACGTTGATGCAGACATTCAACCTGATATGCCAATTCATTAAGTACATTAAATGAACTGTATAATTTGAAAGCGTTGTCTGCAGATCGATCAATCACTCTGTCGCTCTACCTACAGTTCTGCTCTATTTGGACGCCGTATCTGGGATTTAAAATGTGAAACAACAGTAATATCTGCCCATAAGCAGAAACAAAATGTTTCTCAATAATCTCCAAATTAAATCCTCTGATTTTCTTTTAACATAATTTGTAGGAATTCTTTAAAATTATTATATTTAAATTGTATAATTGTGGAGTAATGACTAATATAAGTCGGAAATGTCAACACTGTCACAATGTAAATCACAACAGTCTGTACAGTAAAAGCTATTATTAAAGTTAGTACTACTTTGTTACTGTAATTAAAGTGTGTGGCTATTGTGGGAGTAAATTGCATGATACAGTGGAAGAGATATAAGCAATAAAGTATTAGATAAATGTAACCCTGAATGACACGTTTACCTTGATTCTTAATTATTAATATACTCTTTTTTGGCTTTTGTTTTGCCTACTTATCATTATTCTATCTGCCTTTCTATTATATTCCTGATTTACAAAACATAAAAATGAAGTTACGGGGGACAGCATGTGAAAATAAAAAAAATAATAACTAAAACAAAATTAAGAAAACCGAGAAGGAGAGAAGAAATAAATAAATGGAGTGATCTGTTTGGGTTTGACTGTATTTCAGACGAGCTTTGCTGGATGTGTTTGGTTTAGAATAAGTAATTATTTCTGTACATACACACTCACATTTACTCCCACAAACATGTTAACCCAGTTACATGCTGACATTTACATGTATATTTGAGTTGTGGCATTAACTCACCAGCAGCAGGACAGACCTGAGAACTGTTGAATATATTTTATTGAACTGTTCCAGTTGTTTTTTTTTGCAGAGCTTATTGTTGTTCCATTGCAACTCGATCTTACAGGAAGGCGTATAAATAGCACGACATTACAAGGACATCCCGCGTGACATGAGGACGCATTTTTGGCTCTTGTGGTTTCATTTGTACGCCACGCAACAAAACTACAGTAACGTCCGCAGAATGGTTTAGGCAACAAAACTTTAGGTTAGGTTTAGGAAAAATGTCATGGTTGGGCTTAAAAAAATACGTAAACTAAGTTTAATACTTGCAGAAACAATATAACATAAGTGTGGAAAACACGTCACAACATAACTAAAAAACATGCAACAAACGTCACTGATGTAACTTACAAACAAAACACCGATCTTTTAACACCGGTCTCCTAGTTGCACCGGTCTCCTAGTTGAAAGGCCTGTGTTGGTCCATTGACATCTGTCCTGTTAGAACAACAATGATTGTGAGATTTCTTTCTTTCTTTTCCTGTTAAATATTATTGGTCTTTATAATCATTTATTGTTATTTTTATATTTTTTATATGTTTATTTTTAGATGCTTTTAATAGATGAAATGATGAATTTTCATGTTTAATATTTTGCAGAGGATGTTTTTTACTTCTTTATTTAAGATTTTAAAAACCAAACTCTCTGTCTTTATTTATATATTGTACAGACCACATAATTTAGTTAGTATGTGATGAGAAAGTGTAGACATTTCCAATTTAATGGAAAAATCTTAAAGGTTTTCCAAACAAGTGCTGAAATCAATTTAAAATAATGCATGTATAACAGGATTTGTATTATTAACGGTTTGTCTGTCAAATATTTGTTTAAATTTGACAGGATTTTCGTGATTTAGCTGCACAAATACATCTTTGATCAAGTTAAACATGTCCTCTTTTTGACAAGAATGTAAAAACAATTGAAAACTGACACTTGAAAAAACAAAGCACCTGTTTTGAGGAATGATTCCAGGGAGTGTTTTTATACACATCTAAAATCCAACATTGACCAAATACAATCCTTCAGATTATTTTTGAGGCTGCCAAGAATCTGACACAGTATAAACACACGCTGTCTATATTTTCACAGAACTGAATTCATTACACTTACAACCTGCCTGGAAGTCAAGCGAACCTGACGCTGTTTGAAAGGGATATTTTGAGAAAATAAAGGGAAGCATCTGAGTGCTGATCTACAAAATCAAGCTTGAAATTTGA
Organism: Helicolenus avius; assembly: GCA_916700675.1. Classification (NCBI taxonomy): domain Eukaryota; kingdom Metazoa; phylum Chordata; class Actinopteri; order Perciformes; family Sebastidae; genus Helicolenus; species Helicolenus avius. The sequence continues at coordinate 2,184 of CAKAKQ010018355.1, read as the reverse complement.
GTGCTTTCGTCACACCCAGGCATGGAAAATAGCTGAAAATCCTCCCCGGCCCACAATGTTCTGGAAGATTTCCATGTTTACTGAGCTCATTAACCTTCATGGCTGAGGTATTCTCTTGTGAGGTTTGGGTTTCCACAATACATGGCACACACAGGACAGCCACACAGGCTGTTGCTAATCATGCACGGCACCAATCTCTCTCTAACCTCATTCACTATTCCATTTTCTCTTGACTCTCATCGGGCCTTCCCCTTCCGAGAGGTGGAAAGAGTGCTAGAATATTATACTCAAGTAAAAGTACTGTTACTTTAAAGACATTTTACATAAGTAAGAGTGAAATAGTTGTGTAAAAATGTACTTCAGTCAGTCAGTTAGAATGTATTCTAAGTAAACACTGCACTACTGGAACAACATCAGCAACATGCGATATATTTTGATTTATTACCTTTTTTCAACTGAAAATTATGCAGTTTGTCAACATCTGTTTTATCTAATAAGATACAGTTTTCACTCTGTTCATTTCAGTGTTTTCATTGACATATCTTGAGGTCAGAGGTCAAGGGACCCCTCTGAAAATGGCCATGCCAGTTTTTCATCGCAAACTTTAGCGTGAATTCAGAGCGTTCTTTGGCGTTCTTCCTGACAAGCTAACATTACATGGTTTGTACCAATTGATTATTTAGTTTCATATGATACCAGAATCAGTTTCACTTTAGTTTTAAGACTGAGCCTGAAAGATAGAATAGCGGCGACAGAAAAATCCGACAGCCCGCGGATTGATACAATATATTGTATACAATATCGATTGTATCGATACGCATATCGATACAATATTGCCATGCAAAATATCGCAATACTGTGCTTTATCAATTTTTTCCCCTGCCCCTAATTAATATACTGCCTTCCTCAGTGAGCATTACAAGAATTAACCAGAAAAGAGACAAAACTCGCACAATTAAACAAAAATGACCAACAATAAATAGAAAAAATTAAAAACCTATGGACACAGATGCAATATTAAGCTACATAAATTAAATAGCCTGCCACTTCTTGTAGAATCAAGCAAAAGGAGAGAGCTGCACAGCTGACCTTCTCATACGGAGAGTGAGTTCAGTTAGTGTGTTATTGTACTCACTTGTCTGAATGGCATTCTGCGAGTCTTGAGCCCCGCCAAGTTCTCCACAATCTGAGAATGAAAGAGCAGAGAAGTTGAGCAAATAATGATAACTAATCTCTGGTCCCACTATAACCAGTCCACTCAGCCTCTCTGTGCCATTATAACCAGTCCACTCAGCCTTTCTGTGCCATTATAACCAGTACACTCAGCCCTTCTGTCCCACTGTGTTCATCAAAGTTTTCAATCATTTGTACCGAATGAGGCTCTGCAGTCACATCAGCGATAATTGTCACAAAAAGCAGAAAGGTCTCACACACCGACGGGAAAAATTCCTCAGTGAACACAGAAGTCACCATGAGCATTTTAGCATTTCAGCACCTCTTTCACCCCCTGACACTAGGCCAGTGAACATATAGATTCAATATATATGTTTTCCAGAGCCTCACATCTCTGGACATGACCCTTCCTCACTTATACAGATGGAAAACACCAAAGTTACTATGGAAACAAGAACACCAGGAAGGGAGAGGAGAGAAGGCCAAAGGGGGTTACTGAGGAAAGTTTAAAGTTCATTTGTGGATGCCTGCAGACCTTCTATAAACCTGACCACCTGACCGAAAGCAACAAAGTGTTAGTCTTAGATTTGCAATGGTACTATTGGACACTTCTGTTTCTTCAGCATCCCAGTGAAAAGCTGACCATGAACAGAAACGAGAAAGGCGTCCTATCACAGCAGATTGGATTCTAGATAGGAGCCCATTTAATTAACTTCTTCTTTGAAGAGGGTAAAACAAACCTTATATTTATTTAGTCTCATGACACGTACAGTACCACAAACACTGGATTTTCACGCTATATTTGCAAAGCTGTTATGATTAATTAGCGGCACTGGACACCGGATCACTGCATGTGGAGGTCTGCTCTTCCATAATCCTTTTCACATGAGTCCATGTCTCTCAAATGAGGGTACTAGTATACCTAGGTACTTTGGAGCACTGCAGGGGATACGTGAGAATTTTTTTTAATTAATTTAAAATTTTTAGTCATGAATAATTCCTAAAATAATT
>CAKAKQ010018347.1:0-11007 GCA_916700675.1 Helicolenus avius | reverse complement strand
GGCTTGAATTCAGACATTGTGATGGAAAAGAGTTGGCACCCAGAGACTCCCACTCCTCTCTCTCTCTCTCTCTGATTATTCCTTATTCTTCTGTGAAGGAAAGAGAAGAATAGATTCCCCACTGCCAGGGTTTTATTCGTCTCAACCAAATTGGAAGCCATGCAAAGCAATTGGTGTGCTGCTGACGAACGCTATCTGCAATCCTCTGAACTGGTGCCAGTGTAATTCATTATTATATGACATAATTATCTCTCTTTCTTCTTGCTCAGTGGCTGCTGTGAATGCTTGGTCAGCAGAAGGAGCTGGGGGCCAGCCGGCGGCACATGTGTCAGATAGCATCTTTTAAGGCTCCTGGTCTCCATCTGCCAGTCCCTTATTATATCCTACCTCCAATTGAATTTGTACATAGGATCTTATCTACGTTTCCATTAGCCTCGGGCTGAGGCTTTGCCGTGATTGCTAATTGGATGGACTGACCAGGCCAGGTTCGCTGTCTGTTTCTGTGGACCAGGTCTGACTGGTGTTTCCCATATGCATCTCCTGGGATGAAACCCACTGTGGTTGTGTAAAGAGAGGAAAGATCAGGCAGAAAGTGTGCACTATTATAGTTCTCTTGCAGTTCTACATCTCCTGGTGCTTTACTTATGTTTCTGTTCTCCCTGCAACTCAGCAAACAGTGTACTCCATTAAGCGATAGAGGTTATATCCGACTACAGCGCTGGTATGATATGTAATTTCACTCTCTGAACTAACCTGGTATTGAACCAAATGAATTGCCTCTACAACTCTTGAGTGCAGCAATTTTTTATGTCATTGGGTTTCATGCAGGAAGCCAAGAACAAATTTCCTCTTATTTTTGTTCATATCCAGGATTTGTTCTTATTTTTTTTTAGTATTCATTGATTTCTGCGATTCACCAATGTGTTCTTATTTATTCCCTGCTCTGAGGTAAGAGAACATTTTTACAAGTGGCCGAGAGCAGTCTTACCAAGATAAGAAAAAAACATCTTGTTTTCACAGTCCACATGTTGTTTGTCCAAAGAAAGGAAATTAAATTTGAGGAACGTAAGAAAATACTGTATATCATATAATCAAATTTAGATTATTATTAGGGCTGTCAAAGTTAACGCGTTAACGCATATTTGTTTTAACACCACTAATTTCTTTAACGCACTGACGCAACTTGCAATTATAGGTTGTAGTGGACTCAGTTTTAAAGCTAGAGTGAAGATACTGGCATCATATGAAACTAGATAAACCCAAGGAATCCATTGATACCAACCACATCTGTTACGAAAGAGGCTGAATAACGCTCCAAATGTATGCTAAATTTTGACGAGGAAAAACTGTCATATCCATTTTCAAAGGGCTCCCTTGACCTTTGACCTCAAGATATGTGAATGTAAATGGGTTCTATGGGTACCCACGAGTCTCCCCTTTACAGACATGCCCACTTTATGATAATCACATGCAGTTTGGGGCAAGTCATAGTCAAGTCAGCACACTGACACACTGACAGCCGTTGTTCCCTGTTGAGCTGCAGTTTGTTATGATTTGAGCATGTATTTATGCTAAATGCAGTACCTGTGAGGGTTTCTGGACAATATTTGTCATTGTTTTGTGTTGTTAATTGATTTCCAATACAAAATATATACATACATTTGCATAAAGCAAGCATATTTGCCCACTCCCATGTTGATAAGAGTATTAAATACTTAACAGATCTCCCTTTAAGGTACATTTTGAACAGATACAAAATGTGTAATTAATTTGCAAATTAATCGTGATTAACTATGGACAATCATGCGATTCATTGTGCTTAAATATTTTAACTGATTGATAGCCCTAATTATGATATGTTTTAGAGTAATTATGATTGGATTATTCAATAAATATTATTGGACCTTAATAAGACGTTTAAGAGAGTGTCACTGCATGAGGCCCCGTGTCCCAGTATTTACCTCTGTATAAAAAACCTCATGTGTTGTTCTTTGCAGTACAGAAAAATAGAGTGAAGTTAATACCTTTACCCGGCCCTGTAAACACAATCAAATCCAGACTGCTTGAGCTCCGCGGTGCAGAAAGCAGCGAAACTGGAGGTTGGCCGACAGTGTTGGATCAAGGTAATGCTCTATTGGTAACCAATATGTATTTATGTGTGATGAATGGAGCTATTCTGTGGGCGCCTATTCATCTGCTTCTGTTCAAGCTCGCTACAGAAAGAGACAGGTGCAAGAAAATACTAAAAAAACATTTCCAATTTTGAAAATCCGATGAGAAGACGGGGGCAATAACGCGCTCTGATTAAGCACTGTGTTCCTGTCCTCTGTTCCTGCCTCATTACACCAGCCGGCTGTACCATTTAGTCTTGTTTGGAGAGGCACATTTGTTTTATAGGAGTGGCTGGTAAATAAATGCAAAGCTTGGATGCTCACAGCTACTTGTTTACTCCTTCTCAAGTGTTGTAATGGTGTTGTTCTGCAGCCTCCCACTAGGTGGCACAGCATCTTCTCATTATGCAGCAGCAGCAGCAGAGGAGGAGGGGCTGCTCTCAATTCACTGCCTATATCCACATGAGACACCGCAATCCAATTTTAAACCTTTTGTGTACAGCTAACTTAGTTGCTCCAATCTCGCTTGTGGGTGAATAATCATTCTGTCACCATGCGGTTCTCTGTCATAACCAGATCCCTCCTAAAAAAAGATAAATCTTTGCATGACCTTTATTGCAGGGGACAACTGATGAGTCAGGTTTTTTCAGGTCAGGCTTCAGATTGAGATTTGTGCTCCTTTTGTTAGATTTAGTGTGTAGCAGAGAGGGGGGGGGGGAGCTTGTCACAGCTGTTGCTCAGCGAGGCCAGAGAGCACGCTGCAGGAGTATTGCAGGTAAAAGCACTTTCGTGTATACATTCATCTCTCTGTAGACAAACATCTGGAACAAGCTGCCACTACATTGCTCTTACGTTCAGCTCCAACAAATTCGATTTTCCTTGTCGTGGTGTCACTCACAGGAACGCTAGTCCCGCTGGATGAATTTGCCGGAGGAAAAAGAAAAGTTTTCATTAACTCTAATAACACGGCTCGACACAAACAACCTTTCTTTGTTAACAACATGGCATCTAGTCAAGAGTTCACGGTGTCCTGTGGCTATTTCTGTCCCAGATGTGTCTAGCACACTCTCAAAGATCATGACCATACAGCAGATGCTTCGTGGTCACGACCGCAGTGGCTCAATCTGTCTGGTGGGCAGTTGGGTTTTTGGCCGAGGGGAGCAAAACAAATTGACATGTTTATTCAATTACTGATTGGACTGGCTGTATACTTCGCCGGTTACAATTGACGACATCCATCACCACATTCCCTTTCTCTTCTGTCTCTCCAAAGGTGCCTGGCAATATCTTGCGCTGTAATCCTTTGCTTAGTATGCAGTGTTTTGCAGACTTGGTGCTGGAGTCTGGGGAGGCACACTTGAGTCTGCAGGTGTTTTACTGCTGCAGCTCAGTAAACCTCGGCTCTATCTCGTGTAATTAGGAGATAATGAGCCCCCCCCTCCTCAACTGTGCCGACTCATCTGCCACTGTTGAACTGTCAAAACTACACGGGTGACTCCGATAGATCTTCCACACCGCTTGGCTCAGCTCTGACTTCAACCCTGTCAAAATGTCTTTTTCTCAGCATTTGCCTAAAGGAGAAAATGCTAGATTTATCAGCTCTCCATTCAAAATGAAAGCTTAAAGAGAAATGTAGGCAAACAAACCAGAATTTAATTATTGCATTATTTGGTTATTATAGTATTTAATGATTTTTAGTAGGGCTGTCAATCGTTTGAAATATTTAATCCCAAATGAAAAAATGTACCTTAAAAGGAGATTTGTCAAGTATTTAATACTCTTATCAACATGGGAGTGGGCAAATATACTGCTTTATGCAAATGTATGTATATATTTATTATTGTAAATCAATTAACAACACAAAACAATGACACATATTGTCCAGAAACCCTCACAGATATTGCATTTAGCATAAAAAATATGCTCAAATCATAACACGGCAAACTGCAGCCCAACAGGCAACAACAGCTGTCAGTGTGTCAGTGTGCTGACTTGACTATGACTTGCCCCAAACTGCATGTGATTATCATAAAGTGAGCATGTCTGTAAAGGGGAGACTCGTGGGTACCCATAGAACCCATTTTCATTCACATATCTTGAGGTCAGAGGTCAAGGGACCCCTTTGAAAATGGCCATGACAGCAAGTTTTGAGCGTCACAAGCAAGTCGACAAGGTACCAATGGATTCCTTAGGTTTTTTCTAGTTTCATATGATGCCAGTATCTTCACTCTAGCTTTAAAATTGAGCCCGCTACAACCTCAGAAACATCAATTCCATTAATGCATTAAATAAATTAGTGGTGTTAAAACAAACTTTATTTAAAAAATGATAAATAAATGATAAATCATCGCGCCAACTTTGACAGCCCTAATTTTCAGTGATACTAGTGTTTCTAATCATGTTGCTGTCTGCTGTTTGGTTCCAGGTCTTCAGAGCGGCGGAGTCGAGGCTGTGGGCTGAAGTCGATGATTCCGGAAAGATCTCCGACGCCTCGAGGAAAAAAACTGAGACCTTCAACAAATTCAACAGCTGTCACAGAATCTATCTGCCTGGTAAGACAGCGCTAGACCGATTTGGACACACTTTGGGCTCAGTTTACCACCTCTCAGCTTCCAAAACAGCCATCAGCAAATCCTCCGCCGAGATGATGACAAGCAATACAACAATATGAGTATGGCAGCCGCAACGGGAGAAACAATCTGATTCCGTAATGGTGCATATGGCAAGAAGCGGAGTATGGGGCTCATTTCTTTTTAAAGGAGCTCCATAAACAGAGGCTGTTTCTGAAAGAAAACAAACACGCACCTGTCAAGGAGAGTAAGGGACTGTGCTTAAAGGCGCTCTATTTTTTTTGACTCCGCATGAAACTCCCCAGTTACTTTATTCAGCCTGGGGATGATTTAAACACACTTTGACGATTTGGTTTCTAACATGAGAATACTTTGAACCGTCCCTGTTTGTCTCTCCGGGAGACTCCTCTCATACAGGATGAAGTTTTCATTGGCTCGTGAACGTGGATACGGGTTGAATCCATAATACAGATTGTGCCTTTTAGGAATTTCTTTTTGCAGAGTTGTCAAAGACAGCTGGTTGACGTGACAGAGGACAGATTTAACCCTCACTGATGCAGTCGAATGGCGTTCACCTCAGGGTGATCCGCCGCGAGGATGCCTGTTCGTTCATGTAATACTAATGACTCTGAGTGAACACCAGCGATTCATATCATAGTCAGTAGATCAAAGAATGACTCTTCCCTTCTCTAGATTCAGAATCATAATTATTAACACACTATTAATCTTGCAGAGGCACCAAAGTAGAACTCATTGATGTATAAAACTCTGATCAGTGACTGGCGGGATAAAAACACTAAAATGGGGCAGACTGGGAATTTGAGCATTCAACCACCATGAGTGCATGGTGGGCGTTTTCATAGACCTGAAGCAGGTTTGGGTTATTATGAAGCACTCCCACAGAGAAAGACACATTGCCTTTTAAGGGGAGGCTAGAAATTGTGACTTGTCACAGGAGGATGGTCCATCTCGCCCCGTGGGTAAAGCTACGCATTGATTTCATTGACCGCTAATGTGATATACTGTACAGTATTTACAGAGCCAGGAGACGCCTTGAGTGCAAAGCTCTATTTGGACTCACCTGCACAGTGTTAGCTGGGACTGAGAGCCCACAACAGCTTTTTACTCTGTTTTTGTGAGTTTGTTCACTCAAAGGTTTGTCTTTCTTGTTTCCTCAGTTTCTCTAGAGGCCAAAGAGCAGCAGCTTCTACCGCTCTCCTGAAAACCTTCCAACAACTCGGCTGTCATTCATTCAGCTGCGGGTTGTATAAAGTCTTGTCAACAGTGTTTACCCTGCTCTTTAAATATACAAGTGGATATCTCAAAATTAACTGCGAGTGGTGAGCTGGAAATTCGACTGCTATCAGGCCATCAAACAGGTGTTATCAGTCGCTATAAACACCATAGATATGGGTCATCAGGGGCCTACTACACCTACTACATTGGAAAAGTGGAAGCAAAACTTGTAACACGTTGTAATATGCTGTAATGCTGAATGAAACGTTACGTTTTGAACACAAACAATTCTTAGGTTTAAGCAAAAAAAACAGTTAAGTTTAGAGAAAAATGTTTTGGCTTAAGATACCATGGTACCTCTACTACTTGTACTTTACTTGAGAATTTCCATGTTATGCTACTTTACTTCTACTGCACTACATTTTGGAAACCAATATTGTACTTTTTACTCCACTACATTTATTTGATAACATTAGTTACTCTTTACTTTACAGATTTAGATTATTAATATATAATCAATTAATAATTACGATGTATTATTAAAGGTCAAGCTACCCAGCATTTGAAATTAGCTGCACCTTTACAACACATTAATGCATCAGTAATTACAAGTGATAGAATATATATGATTCTGAAATGGGCCATTCTGCATAATGAGTACTTTTGGTACTTTTAAGTATATTTGATACAAAAACTTTTGCACTTTTACTTTAGTAACATGTTAGTATTTACACTGTGATATTACTACTTTCACTGAAGTAAAAGAGCTAAGTACTTCTTCCACCACAGCGCCTGACTTCGGCTTCTGCTCCTGCCATAATTACTCAGGTCGCTATAGAGGTCACTGTCGTGTTCTTTTAGACCTTCTATGATGATGATCTACCATGTGAATAGATGATAACACCTACTAGTAGGTGTAGTAGGCCCCTATTGACCCACATCTACGGGGTTTATAGCGACCGACACTTATTTAATAGCTTAACAGTCTAAGTTAGTTCGGCTGGGAGATACTATTGTGACCATTCACGTAAATATACACATAAATACTCTAAATACTCTATTGATCTGAGAGGCCTTGTGTTTGCTGCAATCTCCCTCAGGTAGTCTGCAAAATGAACCAGGAGTCATCCCCCGAGGAGCTCTGACTTAACAGAGCACTTGCTTTTCATTAAGAGATGGTGAATGTTAATCATTCATGTGAGCAACTGAGACGAGACTCCTCTCATCAGCTTTTATCTCTCTTAAAAGTGAGACTCGCCTTGACTTTGAGGATATAAACAAAGGAATGAATGCAGCCAAATCCGTCAACAAATATTGAGATTCATATGAAAGAGAGAGGACACTTTTTTGGCGATTCATAGACCAGAAGGCACATCATACATGAAACATTACATTTCAGTTTTAAGAGTTTGAAAAGGATGGTGTGTTACATCTTGATCTCTTGGTCTCAGATCTCTGCAATTCAAGCCTGTTTCCTAAAAATTATATATCATTTGCAACTAAACTAGACGTTGTAGGAAGCGTAATGCTGCCCAGCTTATGTTTCTTTTTTATCAACATAATTATGAAATGTTTGTATCTGCAAAAATGTCCACTGTCAACATGTTAAATTCATTTTCCCTACTATTTTTATGCTCATGTTCACGTAACTCCAGCACTTGCTTAAGGTTAGGGAAACTTGGTTAAGTGTTCATACGCATGAGATGTGATGTGTTGACCTTTCAAATGTTTACCAAAACCACAGTCTTTCCCGATCCTAAACACATTATTTTAATAGCCTAACCATAACTACACATGGGACATGGGACGTCTTGTGCTTGATATGCTGAGCCATCTTTTTGTGCCGATTAGCATAAAACTTCCCTCATAAAGTGCTACAGGAATGAGTCTTAAAATCTGGAAATTAGTTACCATTTTAGCACTTCCGGTTCCCTGGTCTGGAAGTTAATGGGCTTTTTGAATGGTTTTTTTGTTAGATGTCTGAAATAAGGTCTGTGGTTAACACAAGATGAAGAGATTCTAACGTTTTGTTATACGAAATAAAATACGTCAGTAAATATCCCACTCGTGAATTTTGAAGGTTTTACGTGTCTTAAAAAAGGCAGTTGCTAACGAGTGGCTGAATGAGACTACTAAACGTCATCACGCCGAACACTAGTCCCCCTTTACAGCCTCATCGTGTTTACTCGTGTTCATGCGGCCTTGGTGTTGTTTGTTAATAGCCTAACGTTAACTTTTTACTTCTGGCGATCAGAATTACACTTCAAAAATCATAAAAGTGGTGTTCATTTGTGGAAAATATCTTGCTCAACAGAACGTGTCATAAACGTTTGTTTGCCATATACAGTAACTTATTTTTTGCAATAATCCAAAACCCAATGGAAAAATCCCATTGGCTTTTTGTCGAGGGAACCAGTGCGATGCTAACTTCCTGGTTGGCCTACACAAATTCGTCATCCCTGCACCACTCTATTGGAACAAAAAGTTAACAGTGAACGATCCAGGGTTACAACAGAGTAAAATATAAAATAATGCACAAAACATCAAACCAAGAAACCAGATTTTTTTGTTCTTGTTTCTTTTGTGTGAAACCAAACACAGTAAACACAGTGTAGGAAGAAACATCTGGAGTATCTGGTTCAGCCTTGTTATATCGATAAGGAAATGTTCCCCTGTCCCCATACAAAACCCACATTATTGTGGTAACTAAATGGCCTATTTCTATCTTATCATTTGGGTATTTTAGAAAACAAGTGCGTCTCTGCATTAAGGGGGACCACCTTTTAAAGGTTGTGGTAAAGGGCAGCAGCCACAGGGGTGGGCAGGGCCCCAGCTGATATTGACAGCATCTCTAAGTGATGTCTCCAGATCCTTCATGCATTATTCATGCATTGACTGGTGGGACGACTCTCCCCAACTAGACTTCCCTGAGAGATTTCACACTGGCCTGTGTCTGTGTCAGCTTTGTTTAGGCTAAAGAGCACACCTGGAGGGAAAATACACTATATTTATCTTTTTTTAAAAAGTTAGCGTTCAGAATAAATCAGGCATTTTCCTCTGGTCTTGAGAACAAAACTGTATAATCAGTAAAAAGATACCCGGTATTACAGCAAACTGCAATATTTTTAGATCCGCAGTCTACAGATGAAACATCATTATAAACACCATTATAAACACAAGTCTTCATAGGTCACCTCTGTGCTAATTAATATAGATAAACGAATGAATAATCTGCCCTTATCTCAGACACCTGGTAATTATGTATAATAGTTCAGAATTGCATTCATTTAACATGCTAATTAAAGGCTTAGCATTTATAGCGGTGCCTCAGAGGCTGATGTTGTTAAAGAAACACAGCCTAAATAATGTTTTAGGCGAGAGGCCTACAGTATTTCTTCAGATCAATGTTAGTCTTTCATCAATTGATGATCTTTTAGCTGCCACACAATTGTTCATTTATCTCAACAAAGGTGATGGATACAATTGACCTTCTCCTCCTAATGAAATGTCGTTTGTAATGCCAAGCTGTGCACAAAACATCTCGCTGCTCGCAGAACTGCGCTCGTTCCATGCTGTAATTTTCCCACCTTTTTTTTTAGGTCTGCTACCAAAGGTTGAACAGAAAAAATGGATACCTTTGCAATAAGTGACAGTGACATACAGTCAAGATGTGGTGGATCTGCTTCTAGCTGCAGATTCTCTGCAAGCTAAAAATCTAATTGCAACACTTTATTTTCTCCTTCACACCTTAAAAGAGATTTTGATACTAAATACTGTTGTATACACATGTGTTGCTTCCTAGATCTAGTTCCTCATTAGTTATAAATTGGACATTTGCAGTCCCTAATAACTGTTGATTTGTACACCCGCTGTTAGTGCTAATTAAATAGAGATAGCCTACATTTTTACCTAATAACATGCAGTTAAAAAAACAATGTTTGATATTTGGTGCATTATGTTGAATTTGCTATTTGCACTGAATCGATACTAGGTTAAAGGAACAGAGCGTAACATTTTGGAGGACCTATTGGCATAAATATAATATTCATAACTATGTTTTCATTAGTGTAAAATCACCTGAAGCTAGGAATCGCTGTGTTTCCGTTAGCTTAGAATGATCCCTTCATATCTACATAGGGAACGGGTTGTCTTCACGGAGTCCGCAATGTTGCTCCGCCATGTTTCTACAGTAGTCCAGAACAGACAAACACCGGCTCCAGAGAGAGCTTTTCAAGTTTTTACCTAACCTGAAGGCCACCGTAGTTCTCTGACACGCTTGTGAAACTGCGGTAACGTGAGCCGCAGAGTGCAAAACTGTGGTACCGCCAGCTGCTGTCTGACTTCCATTGCTCCTAAAGTAGTGTTATTATGGTAAGGATGGCTTCTGAGCGAGGCAAATGGCATTAACACGGTTTTGCACTTAGCGGCTCACGTTACCGCAGTCTTGGAAAGGGAGAAGTGAGCGGAGGGTTAGTCGGGTGGTTGCAATCTGCAACCAAACCACTATATGCCGCCAAATCCTACACACTGTCCCTTTAAGTGTTTAAATAAAACTGTATTGTATAATTCTGTCTGTGAATTTGTTAAAACTTTGCATGTTCTCCGTGTGCCTGTGTGGACTCAAGTTTCCCCCCATTGTCCAGAAACATTCAGGTTTGGCTGACTCGTGGATGTGAGTGTGAAAGGCAGCCTCTTTAATATATATGTATGAAATGTAAAATATATTATACCCCTTTCAACTCTCTTTTCCTTCCCGCTGATGATCAGGGCTGCAGCAAGCTTGCGATTCATAGTCTTTTTTTTTTTTTGTACCAACCTATCTACCTAAGCCTTGTAGGTACAGCACTGATTTTAGCTAAATGGTAACATCAGCATAATAACATTCTAATAATGACAATAATAATAATAATAATAAGAATATTGACAATTGTAGCATGTTGATGTTTAGCAGGTATGATATTTACCATGTTCTTAGGTTAGCATGTTAGCACGCATTTGTTTATTAAAACTAAACACAAAGTATATCTGAGGCTGGTGGGAATGTTGTTAGTTTTGCAGATATTGTACAAACTAGACTTGACCTGATTATG
>CAKAKQ010018334.1:0-18414 GCA_916700675.1 Helicolenus avius | reverse complement strand
GATTGATCCGGAATCCAGGAGCCCCGATGGTAAAGAACACGTTGTTCAATTTCATCTAGACTTGTTTTTCAAATTTCACTTAGACTTGCTGTTTTTCATCTAGACAGCCCATAAACACCTCTTGTTTTCTGGAAGGAGCCAATAAAAAATATTGATTTTAATCTAGACGACTGGAACAGCCAATAAGATCCAGTCAGGCTGAGATTTGACTCATGTGGAGGGTGTGGGAGCTTGACCCCTTTACCATTCCGCCCTCTTTTTTTTTTCTTTAGTGGTATATATACACCATTTCTATGTGATATATATATCTATATATATATCACATAGAAATGGTGTACATCATCTGAAAGCTGTGAACCTGAAGATTAGTTGACATGCAGCTCAGCACTGTATGTTATTCTTGTCGTTAATAAGAAATAAGAATTAATTACTCAATTAATTTAATCAATTAAAATAAATTGTTAAAGTGTATAAGAGTGTAGAACATTTACGTACCATTTGTTAACAATGTTTTGGTGCTAAATTTAACCATTTTTTACCACTCGAGAATTGATAAAAATTATCAATAATCCCTCCAAAATACCACATTAAGACACCAAGACCTTGAGGAACACCATAGGAAAAAGCCATGCTGTGATTTGGTATCAAAAGCTTTTTGATTTAGCCTAACTTTGTAGCGTTATATTGACAATCTTCCCGACAAGCTGGTATGACATGGTTGATACCAATGGATTACTTTGGTTTTCTAGTTTCTTATGATACCAGCAGGGTCTGAAATTAGCACCCACCACCCACCAAATGCAGGTAAATTGTTGGCAGTGGCGGATAAAATCGTCAGGCCATCCGTCACTTTGGCAGGCAGGGAAAACACAGGGATGGGAATACAGAATGTGTTCCCTTTGAGAACGGGTTCCTAGTTGCCACAGTGGCAGGCAGTGAAAAAAGTTGTTTCAGACCCTGGATACCAGTATCTTCACTCAGCCCGCATAGACCTCTGAAAGACAGAATAGCGGCCGGTCAAGAGGTTAAAGATGCTCATATAGGAATAAGTCTGAAATTAATTTGTTCCACTTTGGCTTGTTGCGCAGGAGAAACGTAGCAGCTTTAAAGTGCTGTAAACACTGAAAAGTTTGGGGTTCTCATTGAGTGAAAGGCTGTCAGTCAGTTACCGCATGATGCTCTCTCTCAGCACTTGTGATTTCATTCACGTCAAGACTCATTCACTCCCAAATTTAGAAGTCACCATGGTTACTTTCTCTTCACTAAAAAAAAAAATCACAAAATTCATTCAAAGTGAAATAATCACTCACCGGCTGCATATCAAACCTAGAGACGGCACAATGTTTGGTTGACGGATGAAGTCGTCGCTTGTTGAAAAATGTGAGATCTGAATATAGAGAAGCTGTGTGTGTGTGTGTGTTTGTTTGTCGAGGTAACCGCAAAGGTAGACTGATGTCCGCTGACACTTTTAACAGCTCAGCGTGTTCTTTAGCCTCTGTGGAAAATGGTACTGTCGTATAAAAGTCAGTCTTGCACGGCGGAGTTTAAGCTGGGAAGAGGAAGAAAAAGAATTGGACATAACCAAAGAGAGGGGTGGGGATGGGAGAGCAGTGACTGGGACGCACTCCGATCTGGGCAGAGGAGTTGAGGAGCAGCAGGAAATGAGATAGGACATCTTCATTTAGTTTTAACATCTGCTTAACTCTGCGGTGCAACCTGCTCTGCACAGGCAGACAGCAGCAGGCTCAGCTTCTCACACTAACAGATGGATTTAGACTTTTAGACTCAGACGCTTGGCAATATCCGCTGCCTCAGGTGAGATTTTAGAATTTGGTATTGAATCAAGCGTATCAAATCGGTCTTGGGATATGAAAAGTTGATGCGTAAATGGGATTTTCTTTTTTAATTAGTCAATCCGCTGCCATATTTCAGGGCCCCACCTGTATTGGTTTGTGCCTAGAGGCTGTGCATTGTGTATATTTCTCAATTAACTGTCAGAGAAAGAGCAGACATAATGGGAGGAGGGATGTGACAGCAGCTGAACCTGTACTGTTGCACTGTGCTTCTGCAAAATGTTGTACTGTTACCCCGTGTCAGTCATTTAGCACATTTTGATCACATTAAGTAGTACGTTTGAATGACAGTGAGTTATGGTGGGGTGCGATCAGTATGGAAAGCCAAAAGAGTTGCGTTCACCTGCTCGAGCATCTGTACCAACCACAAAAGCAGGTGAAAGTTGCACTGTTTGTCAAAAATGTAATCAGTCATGCTGCCTTTGCGACACAGTCTCACGGCAGTTCTTGAAATAGTCACGAAGTTTGATTCGTGTACATAGACACAAATTTCCCTTTATTTTCGTGACCCTCAGCTTTCACTTTCAGCAATGTATTTTTTGTGTGTTTTCCTATGAATGTCCAACAACTTGTGACGGGTGTGTCAACTGTTCAATCTTTTCAAAATAAAACAACTTCGTTTTTTTTTTATTTTTTTTTTTTAAAGACTGAACAATTGACACATGGTTCAGATAGGTTCAGGAATAGATAGACTTGGTTAGGCTTAGGCAACAAACTACTTAGTTATCTTTAGGAAAAAGATCACTGTGTGGGTTAAAATAACACTGGAAGTTGCGTAACTTACGTACGGAAGTTACATGACAAATAAATCAATCTTTGACTTGTGGTTTCAAACGGGATACGAACACCGGTCTCCTGTGTTGTTGTTTTTTTTTTGCAATTTCAGAATCTTTTAGCTCTTTGTTTTGATTTTATGGCCCACTTAAGATATAGTTAGCAGGTGAGCATAGTGGAGCAATTAGCAGCTAAAGAGAGTTGGTAGAGACCAAAAACAGAGCTAAAAGAATAGGAATTTTGGACTTGCATTCCCCAGGTGGTCAGAAACACAACTCCAATTGACTGATAATGTTGCTGTGCCCGAAAACGCAATTGATTGCTAACATATAGGGCTGTCAAAGTTAACGGGATAATACCACGTTAACACATTTTATTCAAAGCCACTAATTTCTTTAACGCATTAACGCAACTTTTGTTTTTTAATTAACCTCTTAAAAATCTGATGGGCCGGCGATCTTTTGGAGGATGTAGCGGGCTCACTTTCGGGCCATTGGTACCAACATGTCAGATTAGCTTGTCGCGAAGGAGGCTAAATAACGCTGCAAACTTACCCTAAATTTTGGTGAGGAAAAACTGCAATTTTGAAAGGGGTCCCTTGACCTCTGACCTCAAGATATGTGAATGCAAATGGGTTCTATGGGTACCTGTGAGTGTTTCTGGAGAATGTTTGTCATTGTTTTGTGTTGTTAATTGATTTCCAACAATAAATATATACATACTTATACATAAACCAAGCATATTTGCCCACTTAGTGTATTAAATACTTGACAAATCTCCCTTTTAATCAGGATTAACTATTTTAATCGAGCCCTACTAACATGTCATAATATGTCAATGCTGTGTTTACACTTGTTCCGCTGCCCTCAAATGGCAAAAAAGAAATAGATAAATGAATTCATGCTGCTTTAATGTATCAATCTATAGATCAGCACAGCCCCCTGCCTTACTGACATTCTTTGCTTCACATTAAAGTTCAATTCCTGTTGTGAATCTAAAAGTTGGTTTCCAGGTACATTAAGTGTTTTCTTCACATTACACAACGTTATGTAGTTGATGAGCTTTTAGGCATCTCTTTCAGATATTTACGGACATCCATGCTCAGCACGACATAAAAGGCCTACTTATTACCGAGACGCCAACACCTCTTCTCTCTCCCATCTTGTTGCACTTCTCCTTCCGCCTCCACAGAATGTGCCGAGCATGAGAATATATGCCTTTCTGTTTGCGCTAGTCTTTGCACAGCAGAATAGTTTAGTCTGAGAAATCCTCCAGCACATATGAACTGATCTATCTAATGCCTCCGGTTTGTCTGGAATGATTACGGACAGAAATTGGTATTTCATAAAAAAAAAAAAATTGTGGCTCACACACACACACACACACACACACACACGCACACACACACACACACACATATACACACACACACACACACACACACACACCTTCACTATGTAATATAGACATACACATGATATCAGCCACACATCAGCAATAACTCAGCATCTGTAACATCTCTCTTGCACTTCCAGTGTGTGTGTGTGTGTGTGTGTGGTCCCGTTGTATGTCTGTTTAGCTCCATAGTGAGAGCTGTGGGAACATTCAGACTAAAGTTATTTGGCTCCAACTGAGAAACCAAAGAAAGAGTGTGTGCGTCTGTGTGTGCGCGTGTGTGCGTGTCTGTGTGTGTGCGCGAAAGAGAGAGAGAATAGGAAAATAAAACAACAGATAGGAAAAAAAACAAAGGCTCCCCTCTGATTGAATCTGTTGAGGCGTGGCATTGAGATAGATCACAAACAGTGATGTGGTGTGTGTGTGTGTGTGTGCGTGTGTGTGTGTGTGTGTGCGTGCATGCTCCCGCCTGGTCTGACCGTTACACAAAGTGGAAAAAGATGAAATTTCCCATCCATTTCTGAAAGACACGTGTCAGTGTGCGTTTGTTTGTGTGTGTGCGTTTGTTCGTTCATAAATGTGCTGTTTGAGAGCGCGTGTGTGTGCATGATAAACACATTAGTGTGTGCATCAGCATTCATGCGGCCCGGTGTGTGTGATTAGTTATTTACTCGGTGCTGCAGTGTGTGATTAAGTGCGGTTTGAAGCAGTGGCTTTACGCTACACTGCGTCCTGGACTCTGCAATCACAACAGCACACACAGGTAGAGAGAAAAGCACATCAGAGAGGCTGCACCATTTCATATCTGCTTTAAAGGAGTTTGTCCCATTCATAAACTTGCTGATTAACGTACTTGACTCCACCTTTACAACTCTCTCCAGGTGAAAAGCTGAAAGTTAAAGGCTGTGCTTTCATTTGAGGCTGAAATTAAACTTAAACTGATTGGGTTTTTTTTTTCCACGTAACCTATAAACATTTTTTAATTGATTTTTATTGCCAGTGTGTGAATAGATTGTAAAAGTTAACGCAATAATAACGTGTTAACGCAAATTAGTTTTAAGGGCACTAATTTATGTAACGCATTAAAGCAATCACTCTCTTGAGGTTGTAGCGGGCTAGATTGAAGAAAAAATGACTTGCTCCCGCACACACTTTTCTCTGCTTCATTCGTCAACGTTTCGGTCAACAAGGACCTTCATCAGCACCACAAACAATTTTGAGAATGTGCATGTTTTCCACCCCTTGTAGATTGAAGATACCGGCATCATATAAAACTAGAAAAAACCTAAGGAATCCATTGGTACCAACCATGCCATACTAGCTCGTCGCAAAGGAGGTTAAATAACGCTCCAAACTTGTGCTAAATTGGCCATTTTTTAAGGGACCTCTGACCTAAAGATATACAAATTAAAATGGGTCCTATGGGTACCCATGAGCCTGTGAGGGTTTCTGGACAATATTTGTCATTGTTTTGTGTTGTTAATTGACCTCCAATAATAAATATACATATATCTGCATAAAGCAGCATATTTGCCCACTCCCATGTTGATAAGAGTATTAAATACTCCCTTTAAGGTACATTTTGAACAGATAAAAAATGCAGGCCTGTTTTTCCGGGAAAATCCAACGGATGTGATCTCATGCACGCTCGCGAGTGCCTTGAAATGGAGTCCGCTAATGCCAACAAACGACCAACCCCCTCCACAACCCAGACTCCAACACAAACTCCATGGAAGCATAAAAAACAAAACAAAGTTATAACTAGTGAAGCCCGTCTTGCAAAACAGGAATGTGGCCAACGTCAGAGGAAAACTAGTGTTGTGGGAGAATAGCAGAGCCAGTGCGAAGGGTGTGTGAACGTGGGAAGTGAGTGGTGAAGCAAGAGAGAGGGAGCAGCGGCAAGATTGTGAGAAAACGAGCGAGCAGTGGGGCAGAAGAGAGTTAGTTTAGCTCTGAGAATGTCAGTGGAAGTTGCAGTTTGTGCAGAAATAAATGCTGCAGCTCCTCAAGACCAACAGAGATTTCTGTGTGTCTTGTTTCCCTGCTGCTGAGTGAAGTGGCGGGGTTAACTCCGCAGGGAGTAACGTTATCGACTATGTTATTTGCACCAATTTTACGGTGTTTCCCCTGTGCCTTCTGATGATGGTTGGGAGGCTGAAGCAGGAAAAGTCAACACAAGGATCAACATTGGTCGGGCCTTCAATTCACGGAGGGACTTTCGGTAACATTACTGCCAAGCTTGTGAAATATAGAATGATATTGTGGTTTTAGCTGCTAATGTTGCTAACGTTAATCAACATGATGCCTGTCAATCACGTTCAGTCTCGTGTGTGTCGCCTCACTGTTTTAACGGATGCTCGCTCGCGTCTACGTAGTGCGAGCACAAGCGCGAGCAACAGGACTGTCGCTGACTTAACGGACACAGGTGTCACTGTTAACAAGCAATTTCTGATTCTCACATTG
Source organism: Helicolenus avius (assembly GCA_916700675.1). Lineage (NCBI taxonomy): Eukaryota > Metazoa > Chordata > Actinopteri > Perciformes > Sebastidae > Helicolenus > Helicolenus avius. Next base: position 11,929 of record CAKAKQ010018334.1, on the reverse strand, counting down.
AGTCCATTTAATTGAGAGGATATCGAGGCTTAAAGTTGTATCAGTGATATTCTACCGGCACTTTGCACACAGTTGGAGACAAAAAGCACCTGCTCTGCTTGCTCATTTCCAATTCTTTTTTTCACTCTGTGCAGGTAAAGATGACCTTTGCCAGAGGAGACCATCTGTGGTCGACAAGCTGTCAATCATGTCTACATATAATAGAAAGAACAACTGGGAATGAGCACGCAGAGAGTGAGTGTGTTTTTTCATCTGTCAGTTGAGATAATTCCTCACAAGTACCTGCACAGATTTTGAGGATGTGCATTTGCTTCTCTGAGATTGGCTGTTCACTTTTCAGGCTGTTACCATAATATGTTTTGAAGGTTGGCTCGGAAGTGTTGTTGATCAATGCCAGTCAATCCTCTGTTGCCTCAATTGCTGCTGAGACGTCAGGCTTTCTAAACAGGCAGAGCTGTCCCGGCCCTGTTTCTGTTTTGAACGCTCTAACCTTTCCATCACCCTGATCAACAAGCACTTTTTGCGTCATGCACTTTTGCAAAGCAAAATATACAGCAATCTATATCAAGTTCTATGTATTAAAAGTACGGCTGTCAAACACAAATTTGTTTTAACCCCACTAATTTCTTTAACGCATTAATGCTACTTGCGAGCTTCAGGTTGTAGGGGAGTGAAGATACTGGCAGATTATAAAACAAGAAAACGTAAGGAATCCATCGGTACCAACCATGTCATTGGAAGGAGGTTAAATAACGCTCCAAAGTTACGCAAAAGTTTGGCGAGGAACAACTGGCATGGCCATTTTCAAAGGGGTCCCTTGACCTCTGACCTCAAGATATGTGAATGAAAATGGGTTCTATGGGTACCCACGAGTCTCCCCTTTACAGACATGCCCACTTTATGATAATCACATGCAGTTTGGGCCGATTGGGGGATGTAAAAAAGGCTCTTAACATACCTCACAGCACAAGAATATCTGGAAAGATAATCTTTAGAACGATAAAAAAATCAGAGCTTTGCTGACGATTGTCGGGAGGGAGGAATCAGGCCCAAAATCGGCTTATTTCTTGTGTAGTGTGTACCCGGCATTAATGTATGAAAAGTCATGTGCTTCGGTTCCAGGACCATAGTGGGAACCCTGAAAAACGATACCTTGAAATCTCTAAAGTAGACACCATGTAAACTTTCACAATTCTCCAGCTTGTTTAACACATAACTTTCATCAAACAGGATTTTTCTACAAACTACGTTTTGTAAACTGTCCTGTATATGTTTTTATTTCATGCTGCTGGAGGCTATGAAGCAAACATGAGTCACTGCAAACCAGCCACTGGATATCTTTTACCATTTCAAACAGATTTACGTATTTGTGACTTTGTAAAATCGCTGTGTGGAAATGGGGTTGGCTTGTCATTTTGAGACAAGTTTATTTTCCCAGGGAACAGCTGTGTGTCTTGCAGATTGTCGCACTAACAGATAAATCACCACAAAGCAGTCGAGGATATGAAACCCATCTTCTTGTCGAAATTACCAGCTTCCAAATGTCTCATTCGTGTGTGTGTGTGTGTGTGTGTGGAGTTTGTCTCTGTGTGGTCTCATGAGCTACAGTTTGGATCCCTCATGTCACCTGTGGTACCCTAAAGGGGTCCAGTTTTGATTGACAGGTGAGCCCTCCTCGCCTTTATTGTGAAAACCAATACTCTTTCCAAAGCCCACCACTGTGGTCTAGTAGGACCAGTGTGTGTGTGTGTGTGTGTGTGTGTGTGTGTGTGTGTGTTTGGAGGGTTAAACAAACATACTCTCCTTTCGTTGGACCACTCAAGCACCACGTTTACGTCTCCTTTTCTTTCCCCTCCATCTCGTTCTCTCTCCCTGTGGGTATATGTGGTTACCTCTGAAGGACTGGCTAATGTATACTGTGTGTGTGTGTGTGTGTGTGTGTGCAACATAGTCTCACGGCAGTTCAATTTGATACGTGTACATGGACATGAATTTCCCTTTTTTTTGTCTTTCAACAAATGTATTTTTGATGTGTTTTCCTACACATGTCCAGCAAGACGTGATGCGTGATGTGTGAATTTGCGCTCCTGTCTTTTCAAAATAAAACTATTTAGTTAGGTTTAGGAAAAGATCGACTCGGTTAGGATTAGGCAATAAACTACTTAGTTAGGTTTAGGAAAACATTGCGGTTTGGGTTAAAATAACACCGGAAGTGGCGTAACTTAAGTGCGGAAGTTACATGACAAATAAATAAACTTTGACTTGTGGTTTCAACACCCGGGCGAACGGTCTCCTGGGCGACAGTCTGGTGTGTTTTGATCCACCCATCCACCCCAACCTCCTCCCTACGCGGTGTGTATATCCTTGTATACTTCCCGGTTCACAATTACGTGGATTACATACTGACTGTACACAAATCAATACATTAAATTTCATGACTATTTCACAAACTGCTGTGCAACTGGGCTGGTGTGTGTGTGTGTGTGTGTGTGTGTGTGTGTGTGTGTAAAGAGAGAGACATTCGATGATAGATTTATAGTCCTCTCACATATGCTGGAGCAATCAAGGAATCACCCCCGACTCATATCCTCTCCTCTAATAAAAAACACCGGAGAGAGAAGAAAGAGAGAGTGGGTGAGAGAACGGACGGTTTGAAAATGACAGAGATAGAGCTGAACGATGAGAGGGAGAGACGGAGAGAAAGAAAGCGATGGATGGAGAGTTGAAAGAAACAGTGGGAATGAGCTGAAAGAGTGGATAGGTGTTGAAAAACAGTGTTTTAATGAAAGACTCGGTGGACTTTCTGGTCTTTTAGTCTGGCGAGACACAGGAGAGAATGTCTAAAAAGGCAACAGTAAAGTTTGGATGAGATGTGAGCAATGTGGAAATGAGAGAACGAGGGATGGCGGTGAGGGACTGAATGAGCATGATTTAACGTGGCTCGTCTTTACGAGGTTGTAAGTTTTGTTTTTTGGATGAAAGTGATCTTTAGTTTATAGCTCACCCCCCCACCCCTCCTTCCTCTCTCGGCCCACTACCCCCTCTTCCTTTCTTCTTCTTCCATCTTCATCCATCTCCGCTGGTAAATTATACGCTGAAATATCTCTGCAAGATATAAAAAGGAAGGATGTTTTCCCTTCCACGGTCAATATTTCACATATCGTTTTTTTCCATACAATATTGGAGAAGCAAATATTTCAGTGTTTGTCCCTGAGGCATTTCTTGATGTGACTTCCAGGGCGACTTTAAAGTTCTCCTCTGAATGTTAAGGACACAGTGGCTTTAGAAGTGTTTACTCCTCTACATCACTGAATTTAACATTAACAACCTGTTTGTTGGAAGTGCATTTATTGAGGGATATGTGGTCTGAAGCCCAAACAAAGTTGAATTCTAGGAAAAATGATTAACATAGGGCTATCAAACGATTAAAATATTTAATCGTGGTTTATTGCAATTTAATCAAACATTTTTTATCTGTTCAAAATGTACCTTAAAGGGAGATTTGTCAATTATTTAATATTCATCAACATGGGAGTGGGCAAATATGCTGCTTTATGCAAATGTATGTATATAATTATTATTGAAAATCAATTAACAACACCAAACAATGGCAATTATTTTTACTTTTTTAAGAGGCAGGTTGCGTTAATGCGTTAAAGAAATGAGTGGCTTTAAAAAGAAATTTGTGTTAAGGTTAAGGTTAATTATTGCATTAACTTTGACAGCCCTACATGTTAGTAATCATTTGTGTTTTCGGACAGAGCAACATTATCAGTCATTTGGAGCTGTGTTTCTGGCCACCCGGGGAATGCAAGTCCAAAATTCACTTTCTTTTAGCTCTGTTTTTGGTCTCAACCACCTCTTTGAAAATGGCCACGCCAATATTTCCTCTACAAAATTTAGCGCAAGTTTGGAGCATTATTTAGCTTCTTTCCCGACAAGCTACTATGACATGCTACCAATGGATTACTTAGATTTTTCTAGTTTCATATGACGCCAGTATCTTCACTCTAGCTTTACAACTGAGCCCGCTACAACCTCCAAAAGATCGATCGCCTTAATGCGTTAAAGAAATTAGTGGCGTCAAAACAAATTTGCGTTGACGAGTTATTATCGTGTTAACTTTGACAGCCCTAAATAAAATATAATTCATATTTATCTGAATTCCAATCAGAGCTTCATTAGATAAGTCATTTATAAGTTTCTGTATCAACTGCATAATTTCCCATCCATGTTATGAGTATTCACGACACAAATATTCATAATCCAAATACACATCCACACTGAACTAATCTTTAACACAAGAGTTGTGTAAGATGAGAACTTTTATGATCACTCTGAGTATTTGACACTGGAGCTGTTTATTCAGTAGTCGAGCTAAAAGTGTGAAAATCTGTGACACCAAATACCTCTCGCTTTTATGTACCCGCTTTTCCTCTTTCCCTGTCTCTATCTTTCTCCACCATCCTCTCTACTCTCTATCTTGCTGCCTTACCCTTTTCCTCTTCTCTTCTTTCAGCCCCCCCGCCTTATTTTCTTCTCTCTATCTTTTCTCCTGTTTCTCTGTCTCCCTTCTCCCTCACCCTTTCTCTTTCTCTGCCTGTTTAATAAGGAGGTATCGGTGGAGGAGTCGGCCTCGACGCCCTCCTCACTCCACTGAGCCACAGCCTCATTAAGACAGGAAACACGCTGACACACACACACACACACACTCAGACGCACCATCACTTCATACTGTGGGACTTCACCGGTTGCCTTCTTTTCTTTTCTTTTCACGGCTGTCTATATAATTTTGACCTTTTTCGCCTGAATTCTATTGCTTTTCTTACCTCTAACCTTTTCATTTCTCTGTGAGCGTGTGATTGGCTTTGTTTCATGGCACTTTCTCGCTTTATTTGTGCTGACAAAACCTTTTCGGTTTTTACCTGCTAAACAGCTTTCCTCTGCTTTACTGATGTACTCTTTCATTTTACATTTTCATCTCATTCTTTTGTCTCACGTTCTCCGTTTCATCTTTAGCGTTGCCTGCAGTTAAACTGATGTGGTGACATGACAACACGGGCAGCCGCGAGCAAAGAGAAACTCTTTAACCCTCAAATGACATGAAATTCATTCTACAGTATGTCTGTAACAACAGAGATTTATTTTTAACTTGGAACTCAATGACATCTAGGCTAATAAAAAATAAAATATACTTTTACATGGCCTGCAAAATATTTATTTTAGGGCTGTCGGGTGATTAAAATATTTAACCCAAATTAATCGCACATTTTTTATCTGTTCAATTTGCCTTAAAGGGAGATTTGACTACATGGGAGAGGACAAATGCACTTGCTTTATGCAAATTTATGTATATATGTATTATTAACAACACAAAACTATGACAGATATTGTCCAGAAACCCTCACAGGTACTGCATTTAGCATAAAAAACATGCACAAATCATAACATGGCAAACTGCAGCCCAACAGGCAACAGCAGCTGTCAGTGTGTCAGTGTGCTGACTTGACTATGACTAGCACCAAACTGTATGTGATTATCATAAAGTGGGCATGTCTGTAAAGGTGAGACTCGTGGGTACCCATAGGACCCATTTTTTCACATATCTTGAGGTCAGAGGTCAAGGGTCATGCCAGTTTTTCCTCGCCAAAATTTAGCGCAAGTTTGGAGCATTATTCAACCTCCTTCTTGATGAGCTAGTATGAAACTGTGGCTAGGATGTGGTGGTTCATGGAGCATCCGTGATAAGTTTGCAGATTTTTTTGGAGAGTTGATGTGCTGGATTTTACATAAAAATGTAATGTGCAGGTTTTTCGACATGCTACTATGACTTCCGTCACACTGAAAGGACCCATTTTCATTCACATATCTGGAGGTCAGAGGCCAAGGGACCCCTTTGAAAATGGCCATGCCAGTTTTTATAATGCCAATATCTTCACTCTAGCCCGCTACAACCTCTGAAAGATCGATTGCGTTAATGTGTTAAAGAAATCAGGGGCGTTAAAATAAATTTGTGTTAACGTGTTATTATCATGTTAAAGGTATAATATGCAAGAATTGACTAAACTAAACAATATATAGACACAAAAATAATCCCTCTCAATCATCACTTATGCCCCACTAGAAATGTGTGGTGGTGGATTCTCTTTTCTTCTTATTTTGCTTTACTCGAGACGCTTCTGTGCATCTGAAAACTGTCTTTTTGCCTCACGTGGGGCGAATAACAGCACACAGGGTGAGCAGCTCATTGAGCCGAGGAGGAGGGGCAGCTTTGAATGCGGTGTGTTTACAAACAGCAGCCGACCTTTAACTCTATACCTTTAACTTTGACGAACGTAATTTATTTCTGTTTTATGAAGTTTTGTTGATTTATTTGCATGTTAGATTAGACCCATATGAGTTTTTTCTGCATCGGTTTAAAGGACAATATCTGGGTGATTCTGATTCATTCTGAAACGCCACCTCGATGGTTATATATTAAGAGAACTTTAGGCAAAAGGGAAAGTTTGTGCAATGCTTAAAAAAACGAGAAAAAACAGTGTTGATTGTTGGAAGGAGACCAAAGAGCAGTATTGTCCTCATTATTGTAATCCATCGTTGTCTTGTTTAATGCCAGGCACACACTACACGAGAATCAATGCCCTGATTTTTTGATGCTTCTAAAGATTATCTTTCCAGATATTTCTGTGAGTTATGTTATGAGTGAGCTATGTTATGAGTGTTTTTCACATATCTGATCGGCTCGCAAGTCCATCCTGGCCGCACCGATTTCAAATCGTAAATATTAAACATTTTTAAAATTTACAAAGGGAAATCCTGTTGTGTGTGGGGAACCCCGAGGACAGCCGATTACGCAGTCACGTGGGAAAGAACAATAGTGGCGTGAGCCAATGCAAAACGTGAAGCAAGTAGTTGTAAGATAGAGCTCAGAAATGGAGGACCAACTTGTGACAGCAACACAAGTGTTTATATAACGTGTCTCCATGACTTCATCCATTTGATCGCGAGAGATTTTGCGAGATTTCGTTTTTTTTTTTACTCTTGTTGTTCATGAATGGAATCTGTTAGTGTGTGGTGTGCTGTTTTGTCCAAACCGTTGCTCACCACACACTACAGGAACTAAACCGTTAAATGTAACATAACATGTCGTTATGTGTGGGCTCTCTCACAGTTTCTGACCGTTACTCACCGTTACTAACAAAAACCCAACTGCATACCCATGTTACTCCAGTGCTGGATCGTCACACTTACCTTGCACAGCAGTTGGATTCTCGCGAGGGCACAAGATCACGTGAGTATCGCGGAATCACATATCACAGAAAAATCCATCTTATCAGGCTTCAAGCAAAGATGCTCTATAACAAAGGTGACGCATTACAAACTCTGCCAATCATTTGAAATGGTTTACACTTCCTGTCACCTAAGTGGGCGTGATCATGGTGTGTTGTTTGGGCCGCGCGCCCGCCCTTAGGTGACTCACACGCTATTAAATCTACGTTGCTTTCTCCGACTGTCGGATAACGTTGCGGGTGGGTTTATATTGGAGTTAGTTGAAAGACCGGTTCGTCACATATACTGTTCCTAAAGTGTGCCTCCTTGCATCGGTTTCCGACCAAACAGTGGTATTTGACGAGTTGGGAGTGAGAACGGGTTGGAACACACCCTCAGTATCTCTCTCTCTCTCTCTCTCTCTAACCACTCCCACTGGTCATGGCAGCTTTGACAGTGAGTGAGGGGAGAGAGAGGCCATGTGGTGTTTCAGATAAGCACAAAGTTCTTCTCTCAGGAACACAACATCCCAAATCACTCCCTCTCCCTCTCTCTCTGACACATGCGTGCACACACACACACACACTGGCACAGATGCACACATAATTAAAGACAGATTCAAACACAAAACTCAAAGAATCAAACATCAATCATTTAACTTCATATGATGGCTCAGATCTAATCAGAAAACTCACACACACGCACACACACACACACACACACACACACACACACACACACACACACACACACACACACACACACAAATTCACAGAGTGCAGCTGGCAAGAGCTCAGCCAGGTACTGCAGTATTTGAGCTTTAGATGGGGCTGTATTTGTATATAAACTGGAAAAACAAAGTTTGGAAACTTGTGTTTGGTTGATTATTCCTCTGTTATTACAATGCTAATCGGCATTGTATTTTACATCGTTGGAAAGCCTGTTTATTTACCTTCACAATGATGTCCAACTTGTAAGGATCATACATTTGTGGGATGAGCAGCACAGCTGATTATGTGGGTAGCGCCCAAGAAAAATTTGCCAAAATGCTCCGTCAATGCCAATTAGCATTGTAACAACAGAGAAATAATTGACCAAACACAAGTTTCCAAACTTTGTTTTTCCAGTATATATTTGCTTGTTGTGGTAAATGTCTGGCCTGGTGATGTGGTGGTTCAGCTCATACAGACCAGCTACCTCCCAGAAAGGTCTCTCACTAAATGGCCTCGTTCTCACTGCAGCCTATAAAGAAATTATTACGCTGCAACAACAGCGGGTGTGAGTTCACTATTGATTTGTCACTATTGATTTGTCAGCGGTACGGAAAACTATCCAACTCCTCAACAACGGCAAAGTTGTCAGACACTGGATGTAATGTTAAGTCAGAGGTTATCTTTAAAGAGCCTGCGGGGCCGCTGTGATAACGTTGTTCCAAAGAGGGGTGATCCCACCCAAAGGTGGACATGGCAGATCTAAACACAGCACTTAGTTAAAGTACCATTATCATTGCATTTATAGTTTTTTGGCTGGACCGCAGAGGGCCAGCCCTACAAAAGCAAAAGTCTGTCACTGAGTGAGTGAGTGAGTGAGTGAGTGAGTGATGAAATTACAGGATTGGTCGGCCGAATATTGGAGTTTTCTCATTGGTCGTTGCTCTTTCAAACTGGCGGGGTACAGTTCTGTGTTTACATTTTCTGGGGAGTGTGTCAGCGGTTTAATGTTTCATTACATAGTGCTGTTGTTGTGCATGTGCCATTGTTTCTGTCTGTTTAAGTTACGTTATGTTGTGCTTTGTATTGTGTTACTGTGCATTCACACTAAGCGCGAAGCAAATTTTCGCCTCGCTTTCCTCTATTCCCTCCATCAGCCATGGAAGAAATTACCACTGTTGCTGCTTTGTACATGTTGTGGAAGTCCCGGATATGTCAGAAAACCAAACTCCGTCGTGTCTGGGTTCATAACGTCACCAAGCGGCGAGCTGTATTCACATACAGTTCCATTGCACGGACTGTATCTAGCAAGCCATATGTCGCTACTGCGGTATGAACCCAGAATAAACAGACTGTTCTGTGATTTATTCACAATAAACGGTTCAAAAGTGTGCCGAAATAACTACATCATGATGTTGATTTGTAAAAAGACCAAATTCATGCTTTGTCAGGTCTGTCGGCAACACAACAAGCAAACAACTTTTAAAATGCTTGTTTTATGAACAGAGTTCGAATCGATAAGTGCCAGGCTATGCTAACATCGTAGCTGCTCCATTAACACTCCATCTAGGAAGAAATACGGCAGCAACAACGTCAGAGATGACAGCGGGAGAATCTCAACGCTGATAAACTTCAATCACACATTCAGATATAAGTGGAAAAACTGTTCCCAAAACATTATAGACATGACCACTGACTATTTGTGTAACAATTTAGCGACAAATTCACATACTGACATTAAACGGTCCAGCCATACACTCGGTTTTGACCGAGTCTTGTTAATCAGGGTATAGAACAAGAAAACACAGAGCACATGGGGAAATTAGCAAATTTGTTTTTGTCAATTTACTGTCAAATCTGTATCGACAACACCAACCATCCGAGTGTCCCCTGCCTCTGGTGCTCAATTTTTTAACAGTATAAAGTATTACTTGTTGGGTGATTCATTTAGGCTGTATTCCCCAGCTAGGAGTGTACTATCGGGCCACATCCGGGTGGGGTGCGGGACATCTGGCGAACTGTCGGACTCAGGTGACGTCATCAGACTGTCGGCCTTCCTTGATGTGGCAAGGAATTGTGGGATGGCATTATCACTTTTCCTTCCGTAAAGGATGGTTCAGTGTATCCTATGCTAAAAGATATAAGAAAGGAAGCACTGAATCAACTTTCCTAAGCATTTAGAGAATTTGACCAGCACTTATCATGGCTGCTACATATATATATATACTTAGTAAGGAACCTTCCTAAGCCAAAAAAAGTATTTGACCGCAGCCTTAGTACTTGTATTGTAGCACTGAACACACTTTTATTTGTTAATTTGAGACACATTTTGCTCAAAAGTGTCTACCAAATGAATATAATGCAATGTAATTAAGAGGTGGCGAGTCACACAATCATGTAACCACTTCAGCTTGTTTGCCGACGTATGCATCTGTGATAAAGAATCAATCCATTCCAAGTGTCTGCTTTCTAAACTTGAATCGTGTACAAAACCTGCACTCACAAGGATGATTGTGCTGTCATGTTCTTAATTATTACTTAACAAGTAAACTAAAAGATAATCCCTGAAAACATGTTTTCTTCAATGAAGATGAGAGAAATGACAGAGAAGGGGCTTAGGAAAAAAAATTCAGGCACTAAAGAATCGAGACATCAAAGAACAGTGAGGCTGATGGTTCAGTTCCGCCAGAAGGAAATTGGATTAACCAGAAAAAAATATGAAACCACACAATGCATTGTAATATCCCTAATGCAGGGGAAAAAAATCAATAGCAAATCAGACGGTGAAAATCCATCTATGGTTGGATTAAGAGTCCCATCAGAGTGTGTGTGTGTGTGTGTGTGAGACCTTATCAGTCCTATAACGACACATACAGTGCCTACAAACAGAGTGTATCATATGAAGAGGCTACAGCTGGCTGCACACGAACACACACACAGTTCCACCCAAACACACAGTTAATGAACTGCCTGATTTGTGCATGTGAGACGCCCTATGTCAGTTGTCCGTGGGTATATGTGCGAGTGTGAGCTCGTGCCCTGTCCGCTGTACGGCGCTTTTATGGACACGATTTATCGTCTTCGGTCTCCAAAGTGAATATTAATAGATTTATAGCTCTGGAAATCTTGCAATCCATCCAAACTACGAAGGAGAGAGATATCTAATCCGTCAGGAAAACAGAGTGGGGGGGAGTGTGTGAGAAGAGATGGGTTGGTTGGAAGATGAAGATCTGTACACGCTCCGAGTCAAGACATTTAATCATTGGTTGGCACAAAACATTTATTTTTGGTTTAAGAACACAGTTAGAAGAGCATGTTTATTCCCGTTTGATGGCATCAAATAGCTACCTTTTTTGGGCTGAATGCAGAAGTCTGTCACAAAGTATCATAATCATTGAATGTATATTTTTTTTGACTGGACCGCAGAGGGCCAGCCCTACAAATGCAAAAGTCTGTCACTGACTGACTGACTGAGTGATGAAGTGACACGATTGGTTGGCCGAGTGTTGGAGTTTCCTCATCGGCCCTTGCTCTTTCAAAATGAAAAGGCGGGAACGGTCCGTTATGCAAATGAGTCCGTTTAGCGCGACGCATCCTGCTAACGAAACTTGGACCAAACTGTCAAACTAGGCAATCTACTTATAAAATGAAACAAGATTCAGCAGTGGCATAGACTATTTCTCTTTTAAAATGTTTTCAGAAGTAGATTTTGGTGGATTGTTTTGACGGAATAACGGAAAGTTGATGAGCAGGCGGCCATGTTGTTTCCTGTTTGAAACAGCAAGCAGAAAACCAGGGACCAATCAAGTGCATACGGGTACGTCACCGTTTGAACGGCCAGTTGAGTAGAGCAGTGTGTCCCCTAGTGTCAACCAAGCCCCCCGGAAGAGCGACGGTCATTGATGCCAATTTTCGTAGTGGCCAAAGGGCGGTACTACAACTTCCATGTC
>CAKAKQ010018331.1:0-10696 GCA_916700675.1 Helicolenus avius | reverse complement strand
GGCTATCCTTGAGACGCTGCCCATCTCTACGGAACTCATGCCAGTGGACATTAGTCTCGGCCCCGTCCCTCTGTTTGGGATTTATACCCATTAATAATTCATTCACTGTGGCGGACTTATGAGAGGCCCCTTTTCCTTACTGCATCGCACCGGCCCATTTACACGCTCCAGAATGACGCACAGTGCAGAGCCGCTTTAGTGGCCATCCCATTTAAGCTGGAAGAGAGAAAAGAAAAAGAAAGAAAAGAGAGGAGATAGAGAGCTCCCTCCTGCTTTCTGTCTCCATCTCCCTCCTCACACACACACCAATGGTTGCTAGGCTACACCACGACTAATCACCGGGAAAATTATCTTCGTTCAAAACCATATCTCTAACTCGTATGAGGACATACAGTATTTACCCTGCAGTTTAGATTGGAGATATGAGAAAATAGAATTTGTAAAGCAAGCAGGAGGGCTGTGTTTATGAATATACTTGTGTCCAGTGGTTAAGGATGATTTAGTTGACAATACGCCTAAATAAATCACCAATTCGGTGCTTATCAGTGTTCTCAAATTGAAGTTTAATATTCTCTGCTCCCGGCAATTTCCTACATCTTCGAGCCGCGTGCACCGCCAACCAGACACCCAGGACTTGCATGGAAATCTTTCCTATCACCGTTCACCACCTCTGAGGGAGAAGATTATGAAGATTAGATTTGCCTTAAATAGATTTTTTATGGCAGCCAGAAACAATGCTATCCCGGAGTCACTCTATATGCAATTCACTCTGCCGAATGCCTGACAAAAAGCACTCGCCTTTCATTGTGCGTGAAGCATGGCTTTCTGTGCTGGTGATTGAATCTTGCAGGGGAAGTAATGGCAAATGTTATGACCACTGACGTAAGGGGATGGAGACTAATACTGTTCCCTGCCTTCCTCAGCAAACCACAAGTCTACGCAATCTGTCTGCAGGCCATAAAAATGCTATACCTGCAATGAACTACTGTAGGGGCTGCACGGCATGGCTGTACGTGCGGGTATGTGTGTGTGAGGATGTCAACGTGATCATGACATACGCGTCAACATGAAAGCAGATGTGCCATATGTTTGTGCAAATGTGTTTGAGGCTTCAGTGCGCAAACTTGAATATAAATTTGCTTTAAACATGACATTTCCTGGCTTTCTGTTCAGAGCAAGATTACAATGGGTGCTGGGAAGTATAGTCACCACAAACTCAGCACACTCTTGCTCACTTGTGCTCAGTTTATTTGGTTGTAAGGTTCTTTATCTGGTAAGATTCAGGTAAATCTACTGACCAAAATATCATAAGATTAGGTCAAAATTGATCTTATTATTCTGCCGTACATGCAGTGAATACAGGCGACTTACAGTGTGAAGATTTCTGGTGTCTTCACACTTGGTATTATGCACTCAACACTATCTCTTAGAAATGACATGTATATACTACTAAACTTGCAACAGAATATCCGCTCCTAGGAACTAAAGCATTGATTTCATGGTTCTATTTAGGCACTCAGTTAGTATAGGGAAAGATCATTGTGTTCATGGTCATGTTTTGTTTTATATGTGGCTGGAAACTACAACCTTTTCCTAATCTTAAAGGTGCAAAATGAGAGACTGGCACCTCACTGCTCTAAACATGACGATGGCTGAGCTGGTGTCTCGTAGCTAAGGGTGCTAACAGCACTAACAGTGCAAAATACAGCAACAGTGCTGACAGAGCTAACAGTGTTGGCCTAAGGGGGAAACGGAGGGTGGGTGCTACACTTTGGCAACGTTATAGGCTGTATCCTCCATATAAACACAGTGCAGAGTGGCAGCCATGAGCTTGCCAGTGGGGCACGATCACATGCATGAACATGCACTAAAAGCACGTGCGGTCAGATCGGCTATGTCAACAAAGCACAGAGAAGCTTGGATTACAACACAGGAGGTAGAGAGACTTCATTCTCTGCTCAGGTAGACATTAGTCCTCTATATCTTTACATAGCAAATAGTTGTTTGCTGCTATATTAATGCTCTGGATATCATAAAGAGAACCTTTAACCAAAGATTTTATGTTGCCTAAACTTGACCTCACTTGGGATAAACCCAGGTCTCCAGTGTCAAAGTCCTGCACTTGTAAATTAGTCATGCCGATACATCAGCTGATATTAGCTTATCACAAATTATTATCATTTTACAGTTTTTCAACTGTAAAATGTCCTGCTCAGTACGTATCTTGGTAACAACTATTAAGCTGGGCATACACGATTTTAGAAATGTTGCTGTATAATTACAACTCCTACCGTAGGAGTAGATCGTTTGTGATGTAAAGCCAAAGCTCACTATTTATATGTTCACACTGTACGGTCCAATCGTCAAAATTGAAAATAAAACAGTGCGTCGGCCCCAACGGGACGTTTCGGCTATTGACAATTGTCAATAAAGATTTGTTTGAAAGCTCCAAGGCAGATTAAATTTGTGTGCTAGCGGAGGTCTTTAATGTTACACTAGTACAATTCACAATACTGCTAACAATGCCAATCTGCCAATGTTTCTCTCGTTCATATTGGACAGGAGGAGGAAGAGACATCAGAGAGGATCATATGCTGGTGCCACAGCTCGACCAACCTGTCCTCCATATTTTCCATCCAAATGATGAATTTATTGTTGAGTTACGTCACAAGGTGAAGAGGTGAAGAAGTCGTCAGAATTTACAAAGAAAAGAAAAGTTGACCAAGAAGACCGAGTATTCAAAGAGTAGTGGACAGACATTTTGCCCCAATCTAGCACAAAGCCCATGTGTTTGATTTGCAAAGAAACAGTGACAATTGTAAGTGAGTGTAAATTTAAAACGTCACTCTGACAAGGCAATCACAGCCATTTCAAACAGCAGTATCCACTGAACACAGAGGTGAGGACAACAAAAATATCTCGACTGTCTTGAACTTGAATGTTTGAAAGTTATAGGTAAGTTGATTAAATGTTTTTTTGTTATCACCAATTGTTACGGACCTCTGACCCATAAAAATCAGATACGGACCTTTGAGTAATACCTTTTGAGAACCCCTGGTATACACTGATATTGGAAAAATATCCAGATTAATGTCATGATATTGACCCTATCCTCCAGCACTAAGGGGTGTGTATATTTTAGCATGTGGGGAAATTGAACCCATAAAACTTAGTGCAAATGTTGACTGGTTTAAAACCACATGAGCATACATTAAACTAATTCATGGCCACATGTTTAAATACCCTATTGGCTGCTGTGTTAATCATAGTTTATGAGTGATTGGTTGGCTTTGTTCTTTTCTTTCATACTAAATCTATTTAAATGTTCTTTGTTAAGTGTTGCCTGATGACTCTGATGAAGACTACCGGCTCAAACCTGCCAGTTTTATTTTACTACACTAAAGTGTCGCTGGAGCTTTAATACATCAGTGTTAGTGCACGGCTCAGCCCACTGAGCTACAACAAACCAATACAGATGTACATTAACATTGATTTGCCATAATTAGCGAGGTGACATGCTGGCATTGTTTATGCTCATATCGTCAGAAGTAATGACCGCAAAAGTTTAGGTCCCATGGTGATAGCAGGTCTAATAACCATTATTTATATGTTGTAGTGGTGAGGGGGCTGTTTATTTGGTCCCACTGGAACCCAGCTGTGTCAGTAACAGAGGTTGACTGGCACAACACCTATTTTCTATCCGGGTGCTCCTGTGCTGGATGGTTCACTGGAGGCAGCGTGGTTTGTTAGTGTCCTGTAGTGGCAGAGAAAGGTAGAAAGGTAGACAAGAGCCAGAGAGATGTAATGACCCCCACCATCAATGACTAAGACCCACCAGCACCTCTACATGGCTGAGAAAGAACACCTGATATTAATGACAGAAGAGCTATAATAACCACCGCTGCCTCACTCTCTTCTCTGTTGCTGAAACAGTCAGGTGGACAGGCTGCTGGTGGGAGTGTGTGTGTGTGTGTGTGTGTGTGTGTGTGGGTGGGGAGCATGTGTGGCTGCACCTGTGTCACCCACACACACATATTTCCACCATGTATGCCAGGAGTGTTCACTGTTTGTATCTATATTTGTTGTGTTATGAAAAGGTATTTTCATTTTGAGTTGTATTCAGATAAAAACTGACCTAATTTCAATAATAATCAGACACAGTTAGAAACTAGCTAGTAGTCTTGGCGCAGTAGTCGGTGTTACCACGGTGGTCAGGCACACACCAATTACATTACGTACCCACCACTCCCCACCGTCGTTTTGCCTTTTTTACAGAAAAAACAACCCCATTTAGTCAATTTTTGCGTATCAGCGCCGTGTTATTGACACATAGTTGGATGACGGATACTACAATCTGAAGTGAAAGTGTCTGCTCCGTATGGAGTCCCAGCACAGAGTAGCAGGTGTCATATTTCACACACGGGACGAGAGTGTGTTGACAGACAAGACGACGGCAGGGGATTCGGTGTCGAAGCAAAAAACAAAAGCGCCTATTTGGCAATATTTCAGATTTAAACCCAATGCTATGAGGGAACCATAACGTTAATGAGGCAATCGCCGTGAGGAGGACGAAGCGGTCACAGCCGGTGTGCACCCACAGACCCACAGCCACCCAACGTTAAAGATCAAGGTAAGCGCGCTACACATATTGACCATCATCTTTTCTTGTAAAATGTTCGGTGTAATCGGTAACACCGTTGTTGTCACAAGTTAATTTAACCGATGGGAAAATGTCCTCACCGTCACATCCCTACTAGCTGGTGATCATAGTGGAGCATTTAGCAGCTAAAGAGACATATTTACCTCAAGAATTAGTAGAGACCAAAAACAGAGCTAAAAGGTGCCCAGAAACATGACTTCAAATGAAGAATAATGTTTCTCCGTAACTGCTGGTTGTGTAACTGTTTGCTTACAAGTCCGTCATATCAACTTTAATCCCAAAAGAAATCACATCAGTGCCAAGTCAAAGGCAAAAAACTTTGGCAGGAATATTTCAGAGTCAGCGATTCCCTGCAAGTGCCAGCTCTCGAGACGAAAAAGTTACACGCCTCTCAGCAAATAAATGTATTTATTTGGTCCGCTTTAATTTGTACACTGTGAAACCAAGCCAGACTAAATAGAAAACAAACCAAAAATATCAAATTCACACTAATTTGGACTAGTCAAACGGGACTTTTAGTCATCTCTTTTTGTAGTCAAAAATAATGCCAGTGTTTTTTTTAAATGTATTGTTAATAGTTTTATGAAAAGGAAGAAAAACGGTCTTGAGGAAAATCAGAAATGCTCCTGTTCTCCTCAGTCGGCTAGAGAGGCGTGTCTGTGTTTGATTGACAGCAGCTGACAGGCTGCCAGAGTGCCGGTGGTACACCGTAGGGAACGAGAGACAAAGTAAACAAACTCGCGCTGTAGCCTGCATGTCATGGGCAGACAGTGGGTTGTTAGTGGTGTTGAAGAGTAACAACCACGCATCTAAGAGAGCACATTCTTAGGTCTGAAATGTATGGAGGCTGTCAGAGAAATAAAAGAAATTGCTATAAACAAAGTGCTCTTTTTCCCCCTGAAATATAAAAAAATGTCAGAATCATAGAGAACACTTCAAAGTCCCTTAAGTATAATACAGTTATTGTTGGACACAGTGGTGACATAGACTGTCCTTAGATGGAAAGATGAGATGTTCAGCACTGAATCCCCTTTCAACAGCCAATGACTACGTTTACATGCACAAAACATTCTGTTTTTTTTTCTTTATTCCGAAAAAGACTCCTACTAAGCTGTTTACATGGCTAATGAAAATGAATATTCCACTAATATTCCCATTTACATGCAACCATGCAGACTCCGAAGTTTTCCGCCGCTGAGAGACTTGTTTGACTGTGCGGACACAGCCTTCATCTTTCAATCCTCAAACCACCTTCTCGAAAAGGTCGGCGTTGCGATATCTGCACATATCCAAAAATCTGTTATCCAAGTCTTTCATAATTTTCTCCTTCCGATCAGACAGAAATGTGGGCTTTTCTTTTGGGCATGCATCGCTAACCCAGCCTTGCAAACTGTTGGCTAGTTGGTTTGTGTGCAATGCACAGAGCTGGCTGTAACTAAGCAAGAGACCGTGTGTCGCAAACTGCAGTATAATACCCCAATTAAGATGCACACTCCAAATGAATTATATACAGGTCAGGAGAATGCTCCTAAAACCTGTATATCAACATATCTCACCTGTCTTCATCTGAAAATGCTCCATTCAGTATTAGTCCTAATTCTGAACATCCAAACAGAATATGCTGTTTACATGACCTGTATCAAATTCAGAATATTATCATATTTTGAATAGCGGAATACAAGGCAAAAGAGAGCATGGCTCACATACCCCCGCTCACTGCTTGACCCATACTAAAGTAGGGCCAAAGGTTTTGCCCTTTTGGAAAAATTTCAAAAATGTTAGGCACCCTGGAGTTCTAACCCCCAAAAGGCAAAACTACCACACGGTCAACCATCATACTAAATTTGAAGTTCCTAAGTTAAATGGTTTTTGTGCTCTGCTCCGGAGACAAAAGTGTAACACGCGAACAGACGGAAGGACGAACACGCGGATCGCTATATACTTCTGAATACGTTGTCGCGGCGGTATATTTAGTGTGTATGTAAACGTAGTCAAAGTCTCCTTCAAGAATTTCGTCCTGTTGTAATGTCTCAGCAAGTAAAAGACTGAACTTGCAACTTAAAGTTGCCAAAAAAGTTGAAGATCAGAACAATACTGTACATCCCCATATAGCTCACTGTCTTATAGATAAATCGAGTAAAGCCCAGAAGCCTATGATTACCCTAAACCCAGAGAGTTCATTACTTCAAAGTAGAACCTCATTAGTTTAGATTTGCCTTTCAAGTTCACTTTCTCTCAGGATCCTGACTTTAACTGTTAATTACTGTTCAATTAATTAAAGAACTGGCACCTCAGAGGCAGGTGCTGATACCACATAAAACTGATCAAGTTCAGCTTATTTCCATAATTTTGAGTAATATCACTACTGGGAATACAGAAGAAAAATAATAGAGACGGTAGCCTATCGTCAAACTGATAGGGCACAGTACGAGCAAATATTCATACGGCATTCCCGCTGTTTGATGTAAATCTTGATTAAACATCACAGTTATTAATTTCAAGGCAGACCCTGAGTGGATAGTTAATTACACAAGCTCTGTTTCAACAAGACTTATGTTCTCCCACAATTAATCAAGGCAGTCATAAACCGGGACACAAGAATGCCGGCCCGCCCCGTCTCACACAGCCCAAGAACCGACCTGCTTCGAGAGCTGGATTTAATTCTGAAGGGAGCGAAGTATTGAAGATATAAGAGGGCGAAACAACCGTCCGCAGCTAAAACCAACTGAGTTATGATGTGTAAGTGGATTAAAATGAGTCTCAGTGTGCTTCAAAGTGCGATTTTGCTCTGAGCCACTTTCGTCCCCCTGTCGCCTCAGGTTAGAGCTTGCAGAAAGACCCGGTTGGAGGGATGCACGTTCTGGTTTGAAATAAAGATGTGAGCCACACTGAGAAAAGGACGTATATACAAGCGTGCATGCTTGCCCGAGTGTACAGCGCTTCCACGCACACAAGTGAGCTGTGAGCTGTCATGACGATTTTACCTCCTCGTTTTTCATGTTACAGTACTGTTGAACGTGCTTTTGCTCAGCAGGGGAGAGTGATTACGTGCGCAGATTAGATAGAGAGAAAGGGAGATATAAACCTCAAGGAAAACCTATCGTTTCCACAAATCTCTGCATCATCAGGTGCATTACAAGCAGGGCTGTGGATCAAAACCTCCCGGCTACGGAATTTCTCACTAAATCAGACTTGCTCTTCTTCATCCTCGTATTGTGACTTTATGTCAAACCCGCAGAGTGGAGCTGGCAAGGCAGTACAGTTCCATGTATCTCTGCGGGGATGCTGAACCACATCCACTCCTTCGCTCATCAACCACAAGGTCTGCACATTTTTTACTGATGAGCTCAGTTCATTTTGATGGAAGGTAGTGCACTGCAAACTTTATACTTATTGCTATTTTTGCTGTGCTGTATTGAGTTCTGCACCAATCATTTTACTCCACTGATAATCTCGGTGACATGTCTCCGATTTGCGGCTCTGGAGGTGAACATCAGGTGAACTCACACTGGTGCAGAAACTGCTACGGTGCTTTTCTGCCTTTGAAAGATGGCGTCTCGCACACTCAGGCTGCAAGACTGACAACGATGAACTGGCGTTAGACCTGATGTTGAAGCGCTATACTCACTCAGGTGGAATCTCTGCATTTTACCACCATGCTGGGTGTGGTACTCCTAGTTTAGACATGTTTAAACTTTTGAATATCCCATTGAAGGTTTTTAAAACTTCCACCACAAAGCAGCCAATATTTCTTCCATTATCAAGAGAACAATTGGCAAAGTAAATCACAATAAATGTCAGACGGGTACTTTATTCAATTAAAAATCATCGTATATTATACTGATAACATGAGAAAGTACAACAAAGTTACTTTTGACTAGTGGTAGAAAACGTGTTCAGATCCTCTACTTAAAGCTGGGGTCAGCAACATTTGAGAAAGCAGCAAGAGTACGCTAGATTTTAAAAATACTATCCAATGAAATCCAATGAAAGTAGCTAACAGCACTAGCTCAAAAAGTCACTAAATCTAGCAAGAAAATCGTCAAGTCGACAACACTGACAGTCCGTCCCTTCAGCCCTCCCTCTAAAGCCACTACTCCAAAATAATCATTATGAATGTAAACAACAAACATGGCTATTGTTAGTACTCACAGCTGTCAAGCGAGCAGCTTGTGGAAGATTCAGGTGACGTGCAATGAGTGCACAGCAGAGTGCATGCAGGCAGGTAGGGAGCCCAACCAATCATTTCATTGAGGCCAGATGAAATGATTGACAGGCTAATTACAGTCCTGCGACAGATTTTTTTCTTTTTTCTGTCAAAGCATTTGATTTATTGATTGCTGTCGGGACATAATGAGAATTTCAACAAATATAACAAAAACAGGTTTCATTACAATTACATTACCTACCCATAATTTGCATCCTCTATAATGAAATAGACAGGATTAAATTATCCACTTTGCAAAACAAATAGGCCTATTGTACAGTAAATGAGCCAAATCGAAGTTTTGGGAGACATTCCTTATTTTAAGGCAGACATTTTAACATAATAAAACCTAAATTATATACAGTTTGTCTAAGCAAAGGTTAATGCATGGAAGTGGTGAATTAAACTTTGTTAATCTTAAATGCTGTAATGTTTAGGTGTAATGAACATTATCCATAGCTCCAATGTCTTAGTATGTGACCTTGGGCTTATTTAAGGCACTATTAAAATATACTACAGTAACTTACAGTAGGTCTCGACTAAGATACTATTAGAATTAGAATTAAACCCAAGAGAATAATTTTACCTAATTTGTGTGTTGGTAGCTCGACTGTCTAAAGCCCAAACCATGAAATCAATACGTGCTGGGGTCAAGTCCAGTTGGAGACTTTTGTCACACGTCGTCTCCGTCTTTGTCTTCCTGCTTCTTCTCCAATAAAAGCAAAATGCTTAAAAAATCTTGAGACTTTTACTTTACATAAATCGATGAGTGGGTTCTCTCAATTGAAATCGTCTTTGTGAAAGCATCAAAAGGCTTCTCCTGTTTAAGTGATTTGCCGTGCGACAGGTTGGAGTGTATTAATTTGATAGATTCTCAGAATGACTGCTTAAATCACATTTCTTTTAGTTGCCTTGAGGCAATTACAGGACAAAGGTACGTCACAAAACCTTTTACAGAGTTGAAGATGAAGCACTATTTACTAATTACCATCTATAGTGCTGCTGGTTTAATTACTATATTCTGATCAAATGCATTAGTCTGTCAGATAGGCTGAGTTTACAATGCATTCCTTTTGAGATAAATTGAACCACTATTAACAATTAAATCTTTAATGCTTTAATGCTGCTTCAATCAAGCTACTGCTCATCATTATTCCCTGGATTCAAGTGTTAGTGAGCGTTGCTGCTGCAGTCTTGTACAGTCCTTTCTGCCTTTTTACACATTTCCAACGTTGTCTGCTAAAAAATGATGTTCCCATACAACTAAACTGCATTCTCAATTACGTTTCAAAGGAAACACATTTCCCCTGCATTACGGTCACAGTTTCAAACACATGATTGACATTAAATTGAAACAAAACAAAAATGTAACAAAACAAACGTTACTTGGTTGTGTTCAGGCAACAAAACTCGGCTAGGTTTATTAAAACATCATGCATGGTTTGGCTTAAAATAAGTTTGTTACCTTATTGTAGTTACAGACGTAAATTAAAATAAATCAACGTTGACTTTGGGTTTCACACAGGACACGAACAGCCCCTGGGTCTTAAATTGCAGTATTACGTTTTACCAGATCCATGAACTTCCAAGCATTTGACTTTAAAAACAATGTGTTAGTGTATTTGCGATATCCTACTATTGTTTACTATCCTCATAGCCCTTATTTGTAGCATGCATAAAGAGTGCAATCTGTTTTCGTCAGATATGGAAACACGAGTTAACAATACAGAGTGTTAGGGTTGGGCGATATGTTAACATTTTCCAACCAGCCATCGTCAGCCCAACAACCTGCCATTGCCGATCTATTCGCGCAGGTGTGTTCGTCTGTG
>CAKAKQ010018325.1:0-10804 GCA_916700675.1 Helicolenus avius | reverse complement strand
TGTTTGACTTCAGTCCTGACTCACAATGTCAATGTATTCCATGAGTTGTCACAAAAGCTGTTGTACAAATACTAATAGGCCATAAAAGTTGGAAATTTTGCAGTCAGTGAATTACAAACATTTATTACAAGCAGAATCCCAGATTGCAGTCTATAGAATTATTCATTTTTATTGATACTTTGAACTGTAAAGCACTGTTATTGGCCACATTATCGGAGTTTTGGCATGTAGTAAAGGCAGGTTAAAAAGGTTTGTATAATAACTCTCGTATTAGTAACATTTACAGGCTCAACTATTTTAACAGTTGTAGTACAGGCAGGTTAAAAAATGGTTTACATAATACAGGAGCTCCATCTAGAGACGTAAACATGTACCTGCCAGTCTGTGTGTTATATGATTGAAGACGTTATAACCAAAACCTCAGTTGAAAATTATTTTCAGAACTATTACATTTGCCATACAAATTAATTTTGTCATGATGTTGTTATTCAGAACTATAATGCCGAACCGAACTAGATCCTACAGTATGGGACAGGAACACTATGGTCTCACATTGAGATGAGAGTGTAAGACGATGTGACTGATAATATGCAGTATTTCACTCAAATTAAAAGTGAATATAAAAAATGTTGATGGAACTTGTGTTTGATAGGTCAGGGATCTGAGAGCAGGAATATATAATGTTTTCAGGGCAGACATTTTTATTTTTTTTTATTTTATGCAGCATTTCAAATTGAGAGAAAAATAGAGTACAAAATGGATAAAATACACAATCTGCACGTAACCAAAAGCATTTCGCGCTTTTTCAAAGCACACATGTTGACTTGTCGTAGCAGGAAAAATACAGGTGCAACTAATTACATTAATGGTGTGTTGTAATGATATATTTGTTACATTTAAAGGACCAATGTGTAACAAATAGGGGGATGAAGTATGTTTTCTTTAGGTCATAATCACCTGAAAATAGGAGTTGTCGTTTTTTCATTATAGCTTAGAATGAGACGTTTATATCTACATAGTGAGCGGGTCCTCTCCACGGAGTCCGCCATGTTTCCACAGTAGCCCAGAACGGACAAACCAAAATCTGTTAACCTTTCCTGCTTGGGCCGTAGTCGATAACATTACTCGCTGCCGTCGCCACCGCTCCCTCTCTCTTGCTTCATCATTCACTTCCTACTTACACACACACACACTCTACACACTGGCTCTGCTCCAAATGGTTCTAGAGATTACCAGTCGTATTTTCGCGTCGGCCACTTTAGCTCACCAACACGCTTGGAGAGGCTTCAGTTGGTTGCAATCTCCTCACCTGACCGCTAGATACTCCACAGATCCTTCTCACGGTCCCTTTAAGTGACAGTGTCACAGTTTCATATCCCAGTTTCAAATCTGTATCTATATAGAAGAAATAGAGGAAACATTTGAGAGTTTTAAAATATGTTACCTTTGGTGTTAACAGGAAATGATAAATAACAACAAGAGCCTTTATCCAGCCTCATAATACCCAAAATGATTCTTTTGATTGTTTGTTTTGTCGCTTTATATAACATTTTGTCTTGTATTGTTGTGTTTTCCATTTGTTTTGTGAGTGTTTGTCTGGGACCCCCTCGTATACAAGATGATGCATCTCAAGGGGTTTATCCTGATATAATAAATTTAATTTACTCAAGGACTGTACTTAAGTACAATTTGGAGGCACTTGTACTTTACTTGAGTATTTCGATTTTGTGCTATACTTCACTCCTACATTTCAGAGGGAAACAGAGTACTTCTTCCACCACTGATTTCTTTTTTTTATTCTTAAATAAAAATTCCTTCCTGCAGCTGTCAGACTCCACAACCATCACTGCTCCCAGTAGACCACTTACACTTACACACCAAAAACTGACAATAACCTGATATTTTCAGTTGGAATTTCATTAATTCTCACTGTGCAATATCATTTTCAACTTGTGCAATTTTGTTAATAGTCTGTTTATTGTCAATACTGTATACTGCTGCTACACTTTGTTTAGCTCTTTTTTTTTTACTGTGAGCTGATGCATATTGTTTTTACACTATCCCCTTTGCTGCTGTACACTGCAAATCTCCCTACTGCGGGACTAATAAAGGAATATCTTATCTTATCTTAAATATTAATACCATTATCAGCCCTAAATTATCACTGTGTGCCTTTCATGTGATGACATGTCAAATGTCTGCTGTGAAAAAAGGCCCATATTGAACTCTTTAGCTAAGCCTAATTTAATTTAATTTATTTACAGTGATTGCATATTGTATATTACATCATGAATAACCTCTTAACTACATATTTCACAACAACACTTTGACAATATAAAAAATATATAATTTTTTTTAATTTGCAGAAACAAAAAAAAAAAAAAAAAATTATGGCAAAGTCTGTTTGTTTTTTTTAAATACAGACTATAATAAACTTATGTGCAGTGTGCACTTCACTGTCATGCAAATATCTGTCAGTGAGGCGAGAGGGTTTGTAAACACTGCACATCCTGGACTATACCAACGCCTGAGGGCCAGTGAGTTCACAGTGATGTCCACATCTCCATTTTATAGCTGTATGAAGAGAAACTGGTTTATGTTTTTGCTGCGGGCGAGATTTTAGCAAAAAGTCATGCGTGTATTGACTTTCCGACGACGGTTTTAAAAGACAAACATCTCCTTATATTGTATGAAACAGCACCGCCCCACCCCTCCTCCTCAGGAGGAAGTGAACCTTCCCTCCGCGTTAGGCTCTGATAGTGATGGGAAGTCCGGCTCATTTTAGTGAGCCAGATCATTTGGCTCAGCTCACCAAGAAGAGCCGGCTCTTTCGGCTCCCAAACGGCTCTTTGTTTTACCACGTTTGCCTTTTATAATTCAGCCAAATTTAGCACTGTTTTGACCTATGATTACTATGTGTGCACATGTATCACTTAAATTATTCAATTTAATTATACTAAACCTTATAATTTCCAGAATACCATAACTTTACATGCTGCATTGTTTCTGACTGTCACTCATCTAGTCTGCTATTCGCGCACCGCACTCCTCTCTCTCTTTCTCTCCTCCTCTTCCTCCTGCTCTGTACCTGTAGACCGTCAGCGCGCTTCGCAACCCTGCCCCTCCCTGCTTGATGGTATAGAGAATAGAAAGCTTTATTGGGCGACTGTGGCTAAGAGGGTAGAGCAGGTTGTCCATCAATGGGAAGGTTTGGGGTTCGATCCCCGGCTGCTCCTTGAGCAAGACACTTAACCCCAAATTGCTCCCGAAGGCATAGCCATCGGTGTGTGAATGAGTATATAGATTAGATGCAAAGTTGACACCTTAGCAGCCTCTGATATCTGTGTGTGTGTGAATGGGTGAATGTAGTGTAGTGCGCTTTGAGTGGTCGGAAGACTAGGAAAGCGCTATATAAAGTCCATTTACCATTTACCCTTTACCATTGTCATTGTATTAAATATAACGAGATTCACAGTTGCCACTTTTGGTCAGTGCTTTAAAACAAATATTTGACAAGACTAAACGAGGCAGATAAAACATATAACAGGTGAAAAACACAGTTATAAAGCAAATAAAACAGGTAAAGTAGATGTAATAAATACATAGGAAGAGAAGTGTTATACTAGAAGTATAAAATATAAAAATAGATGTAATGTAAACACTTGTAATTGCACTTGTAAAACAGGTAGGGTAGATGTAATAAATAAATAAATGTAAACAAAGGTAGTTGCGCTTGAGGTGTATATCGCATCAACGATATTGCACAGACAAATGTATTTTACATTCAGTGTATTAATATTGCGCAGATTCATTGTTTGATCAGTGTCCGCATGGCCCAGGGAAAGAAACTGTTCGCAAGTCTGGAGGTGCGGGCTTTCACTGACCTGTAGCGCCTGCCAGAAGGCAGCAGGTCAAAGATGATCCTTGTCTGTCATCACCTGATTGATTGCACGGACATCATTAACACAACATTCAGTCACAGTCAGTGCATGGAGTGCCCGTGGCGTATAGAAGATCGTCCTATCATTCTGCCTTGAATTAATTAAAGAAAGAAAAAAAAAGAAAAAAAAACGGCTCTCGGATGGAAGCCAGCTCTTATGGTTCACTTAAAAGAGTCGGCTCTTTGAACCGGCTCGTTCTTAACGACACATCACTAGGCTCTGAATCAGCTGAGTTGGAGGCTCCCTCCTCCTCTGTTGTGACTATCGCTCCTGGTACTCTGGGGGATGTTTAGTGACATCCTCAGGCCAAATAATAAGGGTTTACCACCTCTTTTCTCTTAGCTAGGTTAGTGTGAAGGATGCACCATGAAGACCGGTCTGTCTCCTCTCTGAGTCGGACTGCTGTGAAGTGAGGGCGCATCTTGGGCTGGTTGGTGAGTCATTGATGCACCTGATAGCTAACGTTAGTGGTAGCTCAGTGATAGCTCAGTTGTAGCATTATTGTACCTTTTAAGCCAGCTGTACACAAACACGTAAATATATGTCTTACTTTGTTTCCTTCCTGGTCTTGTAAGCAGTGGTATTATCATCCAGTCTGAACTCGTGCAGTTACATAACACACTGAGCACTACTGATGCTCTACAGTGTGTTCACAGGCCAAAAGCTGCAGCAGACAACTGTCATTATAGCCACAGTTTATGTTCTTTAGTTCTTTATTTGTGCATGAAATAAAACATAAGAGAAGAGATATGCAATAACATAAATTAATGCACAGGTGGGTTGACAATAAACCCTCAGGGTTTGTAAAAGGAACTCACCGAATAATGACATTAAAGTGGCAGTAGACAGTATATTTTGGGCATCATTGGGCAATAATTCCATAATAACCTTTCAGCGTGTTGTAATTGACAATGACAATCCCTCCTAAATCTATAAATAACTGTTGATAATAGAGGACTGTCGATGTCAACTGTCTGTCATTTAATTAATTTCTTCATTTAAAACATAACATTGTGAAGACCTCAATCCTCAAGAGAAACATTACTGACTTACTGCAACTGTAGAACAGCAAGTAGACAAAAACTTGAATACCACAAGTAGGTGGAAAGTAACTAAGTATATGTACTTAAATTGAGGCACTTGTACTTTACTTGAGTATTTCCATTGTATTCTACTTTCTTCTTCTACTCGTATGGAGGTATTGTTAAAGATTAAACCTGCAGTAGGCAGAATGCTTTTGGCATCATTGGGCAAAAATTCCATAATAACCTTTCAGCATATTGTAATTCAAGTGTTCTGAGAGAAAACTAGACTTCTGCACCTCCTCATGGCTCTGTTTTCAGGCTTTAAAAACATCTAGCCTGTGACGGGAGACTTTGACCAATCACAGGTCATTTCATTGAGAGAGAGCGTTCCTATTGGCTGTGCTCGGTATTTCTTCAACAGATCTCAACATAACTGCCGGGGTCACAAACTTTCTAATTTCACAGCTAAACAGTACACTACAAGATGTTTCTGAAAACATCTGAAGTGAGAAATAGGTATTACAGTACAATATTGATTCATATTTGATCAGCGCTGTCTAGTTTGACCGTTTTATCGGACTGCGAAAGAGATTGACAGCCGGCTCTCATAGACGGCAGCTGGACGGCAGACTCCAGATCAGCTTGGTTCTTTTTTTCCTCCGGTCTATGAAATCTTGCAGATGCCCTTAGGAGCACCGGAGGACACAGAGGCACATGATTTTTTCAGATTATCTGTCACATGCATTACTGTCAGGATATAGTGACCATTTAATGCCAAGGCTAGTTCTGTAGAACTGACTATATAGAAGATCAAAAGACCTGATGTGGTAATAGTGGATCTGACACCTAGTTACAAAGAAACTGTGAAAGGAGTCTGGTAGTGAATTGTTAAAAAATTTAAAAACAAAAGTACATATTTTAAATTTACTGATGTCAAATATGTTTAATAACTCCAGAGTTTGAAATAATGTTGTCTTCTCATCTGCCATCTCACAGCGAAACACCGTCACATTGAAGCCTGTTGTGGTGGTGGCGGTGTCAGTCAGGTGACACAGTCTATAGCGGGGCTTGTTGTGTGCCATAGTGGCGGGTGTCCACCCTCAAAGCACACACACAACAGCCTGCGGAACTGCATGGTTTTATCGCACTTGCTGTTTTGCTGACACAATGAGGAAGTGAAAACGTGCACTTAGTTCCGCCTGGCCAACACGATTTGATTATCTATCTGTCACCTATGAGAAGGCTGGATTTTCAGGATCCTCATTTGCTTGAAGGTTCCACGCAGATAAGTTGCAGGAAATAATTATGACCAATGTAAGGAGAAACACCCGAAAAGGGTCTGTGTAGAATAGCAATTTCTACGTTGGGTGACTTTGTTTTTACATATTCTGTCTTTAACCACTTCTAATTTTAATATCAAGGCTGTCAATGTGGAAGAAAACATTGTAAAGGTTAAGCCAGTGGTGACAGGGCTGTCGCCAGGATTTTACTGCAGTCACGAGTACTGCATGTGGCTTTTTGAGATTACAAGTTTTATGATGTCATTAGTGTTTCGTCAGAGATAACATATTTCATGTCATCATTACAGAAGCATTTTTTAAAAAGTGACTAAAAGACCTTTTTTTTTAATGTAAAAATGGGTAACAACAGGTGGTAATGGGTGCATGTTTACATTATGCTAGGGATGCACCGATACTGGATCGGATATCGGGCTGATACCGACTCAAATAGCTGGATTGGATATCGATGACAATGGGGTTGATCTACTCATTTCAGTTCTATGTTTATATACTATAAAGATTATATACTGGAATTTTAATTCCTGTTAATTTTGAAGTTGCTGGTGTGTGATTTATTTTAATAATAAATAACATTTCAGTCAATTTATATCTCTATTTATTTGTTACATTTTGTTTTACAAAGTTAGGAAACATAACAACAACATTAAAACACATGAAAGAATGATCCCACAGCGAGGTATATAGCTTATAAATTAAACACTGGTATCGGAACGGTACTCAGTATCGGCCAATACCCAAAGCCCAGGTATCTAGGTATCGGGACTGAAAAAAGTGAGATTGGTGCATCCCTACATTATACAGAAAGGAACATGGTCATTTTAAAAAGGCGTACTATTACCAACCCTGAGTTTCACCTAAATGAAAAGCTGCACATAATATCAGTTTGCTAAATCTGCCATATCACCTAATAGCCATGGCCATAGGAAAATGCATCCTCCATAAGGTAGAGAGCCTGATCAATATTATTGACCAGGCCGAGTTTAGCTTTTAAAAAATATATTGTTATTGTTGTATACTTTGGCAAGTAAGTAGGAAATTGCATTACAGAAATCCCAAGAGTACTAGTAGATGAAGGATAAAGTCATATCCTTCCATCCTTCCCTTTTAATGTAGGCTTGTCCACACCCCACACTTTATCATATAATGTTTATTATAGTTCAGTATAGTGTAATATGTCATAGGTTTTTTAGATATTTGAGTCTTCTTTCGTCGTATATATCAAGTTCATCATATAAAATGTGTTTATAACGTTATATTTGCTTTTAGTGTTATGATTTTTGACAGGTTAATCAATCAGCTGCAAAATGTCCTTTTCAGAATATGTTATAGTTTTGGTCGCTCATTCCTACAGTAATGTCAATATATTGTTATCAGATCACTTATATAATTGGTATTGGCCTAAAACATTCTGTATTGGTTGGGTTATAGAACGAAAGTGTAATAGTTTATGACAGGATTTTTACCAGGTGTACCTGCTGACAGTGTGTTTAGGGCTGAGTCAGGTGAGCAACAAACAAACTGAACTTTATTCAATTTTTGGGGGGCATTGTTTTAAACTAAAACCAACAAATGTTGGGTATTTGTATTTCATAAATGTCTCGAAAGATTAATCAGTAATTGAATTTTCATTGATTATTATTATTATTAGTTTTCCGTCAATAGGCTGACCATTTCTCCACTAATACAGAGTCTCCCTGCACGTGTTGTTGGGTTTGTCCACGTTGGTAAAGCTCCTCTCAGATCAGGCACAGGGAGTCCAGATGTCTGTGCTCCTCTAATCCTGCCTTCATACTCCCCCACCCATCTCTCTGTTTAGCTTTATTCGAATACACTACATGATGCACACACACACACACACACACACACATACACACACCACCGCCTTCGCCATGTGCTTGAGAGCAAGAAAGCTACTCTTTCTAGATCATGCAGTATATTTAACAGATGGATGTTACTTTGTTTGTATATGTGTTTTGCCTGTGTGTGTAGTAGGGCTGCAACTAACGATTATAGTCATTGTCGATGAATTTGTTGATTTATTTTCTTCATTAACTGATTAGTTGTTGACAACAACTCAAAGATATTCAGTTTACTGTCATAGAGGAGTAAAGAAACCAGAAAATATTCACATTTAAGAAGCTGGAAGCAGAGAGCTTTATTTTTTTTCTTATACTCAATATACTCAAACTGATTAAGTTGCAGTTCCATTCTACCTAAAAACCTTTTTATTGTTGCACTAATTAATATTGATAAAAACAAAGGATAAAATTACATTTAATGTGAAAGTGGTTGCTCATTGCGACAAGCCCACAGAGACTTATCACCCGACTCTGTATTTCCCCTTAGCTCTACAGATTTTTTCAGCATCTATCAGCTCATTTGTTTTGGTTACGGCCTGTAACTTTAGTGTTTGGTTCAGTCTCACCGTTCTAATCTAGGGATGCACCAATCCGACTTTGTCAGCCCCGATACCGATTGCGAAACCTGGGCTCTGGGTATCGGCCGATACCGAGTACCAATCCGATACCAGTCTTGAATTAATAAGCTTTATGTCTCACTTGCAGCTGTTTTCACTGAAAAAGCTGTACCCTACCTGGCTATCACCAAACAGCAGACAGATAAAGTTAGCGTATGTGAACATAGTGGAGCATTTAGCTGCTGACATTTCCTTCAGGAGTTGGTGGAAACCAAAACAGAGCTAAAAGGAGAGTAAATATTGGACTTGCATTTATCAGGTGGACACAAACACAACTACAAGTGAATGCTAATGTTGCTCTGTGTGCTATGACAACACTATAAGGTGATCGTATGTCAATGTTGCCCCAGGATTGCACCCAGGAGGCAAAAAAGCCTACTAATGCTGCTTTAAATTTCACTGTGTTGACAAGGACAAACCAACTGTATCCCTATGAGACAAACATTGACACTGAGGACATTTGTCTCATAGCCTCAATGCTTGTAAATGTCAGAACAGAGCTAATTGGCTAATTCTGTTTGCCATAAACAAGCCTAAGTCAGAGCAACATCCAGCAGACAGACAGATGCTATCGCAGAGCTTGTGAGCTTGATAAACATACTGTCTGTGTCCTCAAAACCTCTTGTTTTTGTCGCCTCTTTTCCAGAAATATTGTGCTGAACATGCTGGGATCAGACTGATGCATCATGGATCCTGAGGAGCTAGAACTGCAGAATGACTACCGCTACCGTAGCTATGCAGCGGTCATTGAGAAGGCGCTGCGAAACTTTGAATCTTCAAGTGAGTGGGCCGATCTCATCTCGTCCCTGGGCAAGCTCAATAAGGTACGTCATGAAGCACAGAGTGCCGTAGAAATACTGTAATTGCTAATATCTTTATCTGGATATCTCAGTATGTGATTCTAATGCTCCTAGTATAGAACTAAGTTTGTCAATGAAGAATTTTGTTGTGTTGTTTAATCTGAATTCACATTAGCAGTTTTTCTTTTTCGGTGTCCATATTTTGCAGGTGTCAACTTCACAGCTGCTTTTTGAGTTTCAGTTCTCAGTACTTATGAGGAAGTTCTTGTTTCTTATTGAGACTCTCTCTCTCTCTCTCTCTGTGTTATACACCCTTATTGCTCGAGCCTTCTGGCTATTCATTTTGGTCAACAAATGTGTCACTTTTCTTTTCCCATGCAGAGCACATGTTTACTTTGGAGTGTCTGTGTGTGTTGATGCAAAAACACTGGTCCTTAAAGTAAACAGAGAATGTGAGGGAAATAAACATTGTATTTGCTATACATGAAACTGTGCTACAACAATATTATATATAAGTATATATAATAAAATGTTTGTGTTGATACCATTTGTTACAGTTTTTTTGCTAAATTTAACAATTTCTTTACCACTTGAGAAGTGATAAAAATTGTAAAACAATCCCCCCAAAATACCACATTAAGACACCAAGATCTTGAGGAACACCATAGAAAAAGCCACTTATTGTCAACAGGAAAGCTATACTTTTTCTGAATGCTCAAGGTCTCTAGTTTGTGGCTGTAAAGTTTCATGAGGCTGTGATTATCCTAGAGATCACAACATTTTATACAGTGGTCAAGTTTCAGAAAATGGTCTCACTATATGAAATGGCTACTATAGGGAAATATTAAAACACACCATTTTTAGAATAGATGAAAATAACACATTTATACTGCATATAAAAAACGGATTATCATGAAGTGGGCATGTCTGTAAAGGGGAGACTCGTGGGTACCCATAGAACTCATTTTCATTTACATATCTTGAGGTCAGAGGTCAAAGGACCCCTTTGAAAATATCCATGCCAGTTTTCCCTCGCCAAAATTTACAACAATTTTACAACCTCAGAAAGACAGTAAAGTTGGCCGAGGGCGCCGGCGCCCGCAGGGAGTGGAAGAGGTTAATATGTAAACTTTTTGGTTAGTGCCCAACCCAGTTTTTCCTTTTTTCTGTCTCTTTCTTTCAGGCCCTGCAGAGTAACCTTCGCTACTCCCTCCTGCCCAAGAGGCTGATCATAGGGAAGCGTCTCGCCCAGTGCCTGCAC
>CAKAKQ010018319.1:0-12538 GCA_916700675.1 Helicolenus avius | reverse complement strand
TCCTGGAGGCCGAGGCAGAAAAAGCCAACACAGTGTCAGCAGTGATTCATGGAGAGACCTTCGTCTGGTCAGCTAACATTACTGCCAAGCAAGTGAAATATAGAGTGATATTGTGGTTTTAGCTGACGTGTGTCGCCTCACTGTTTAGAGTGATGCTCGTTCAGGTATATTTAGAGCGAGCAAGCGCGAGTCCAGCGCTGACTTTCGTTGACTTCACAGCTACAGGTGTCGCTGTTAACAAGCATTTCTGAAAGTTACAAAAAGTCCCTTTAAAGGCTACATGCCTCTGTTTTTTGTAATGTTCAAATGTTTTTAACAAAAGAATGCGTTTTGAATTACATGGGATTTATTGTTGTTGTTGTTTTTTTTTTTACCGAGATATCGAAATTCAATGGTCAATTGGTATCGACTACTAGATTTCCGGTATGGTGATATCCCTACTACACTGTGACTTTTTTAAACATACTATACTATGGCTTTTTTTCAACATAATATATTATGACTTTTTTATAGTTTTTTTTCGACAAACTATACAATGACATTTTTTGACATACTATACTATGTTATACTATGCTGTACTATAGTTCTTTTATGACTTTTCAACATACAATGCTGTTTTTTTTATGACTTTTCAGTAAACTATACTATGACTCTGTTATGACTTTTTGAGCTGTTTTTTCAACATACTCAACTAATTTTTTCAAAATGTAATAACTTATCACTTTATGAAAACAAATTGTTATTACATAATGCGCTCAATGTTTTATTTTATTTTGTGCTGATTATTACATTATGAGCTTTTATTACATTTAAATGATTACACTATGTGCAGTTATTACTCTATGCGCAGTTATGAGTTGCTACACACCCGTTCCTAACCAACAACAGGTCAGTGTTAACATATAGTATAGTGTGCCATAAAAATGTCATATTATAGTTCTTCCAGCATTCACACCAACTATAGCTGTCAGACAAATGTAGTGGAGTAAAAAGAACAATATTTGTCTGAGATGTAGTGGAGTAGAAGTATTAAATCGCATAGAAACCTCAAATTTGTATGTAAATGTCCTTAGTTACATTCCATCAATGAACACACTGTACATCAAAGCTCTGCCAGGTCTGTTACACTCCAAGAGCAACGAATGCTGAGCTGCATGGCTTTCCATTTCAGAGCTCAACCCCAATAAACCTCTTTATGAAGGATTGAAAAGGGAAAAGGTGAAACACACATTGTTCTAAAAGAGCTCTGGAATAATGTGTACTCATTAACATTTAAAGTAAGGTGCAAGTGAAAGACTAAAAGTAAGACTTTCAGTGAATATTAAGAAACTTCCTTTTTTCACCTAATGTTGGTCAAAAAATTATGTAATCCTGTTGCAGAAAAACCATTTGTCCAGAAATATTTTTTGCATTTTCTTGAGTTGACATGCTAGATGGGTTAGAGTTTTGAACCCCACTGTATAAGAGCCTATTTGTGTGTACTCTGTGTTGTTCCCTAGCATACATTACATTATGATTTGGAATAAATATAACATGTAACAGCTCTATGTGAGGAATATATGCCATGGTAAATCCTACTATGACCTGCTGTTCTAGAGACAAATTACAAACTGAAAGATGTCGAGCGGAAAAGCCGTAAATCATAGCAAAGCCAAACACTGCGGGGCAGCTAATGAAGTGGCTAGAGAGGGCCACACTGGGCGACCTTCATCTTGTCACTCATTACTGCTAAAGGAAACAGTGAAGGCCTGCGTGGAAACGCACGCTTTTCACTGTCCTAGATCAAATAGCAGTGAGCCTGCACCGCCGCTCTTCAAGCCCAAATCACAAACATAGTACGAGCCTGTTGCACATCCAGGCCCTTGCAAAAGTGGGCTTTTGATCATGGCCGAGTCCTCGAGGACGTGTTTAAAAAGGAAAGCAAGAGGAACTATGTGGGATCTGAGCGTCTGACCCCGGAGAAATCATTTGCTCTGATGGCACTAAGAGGCCTGGCCTACGCACACTGGGAAGATGAACACAGGAGATTAGAAAGACTAACAGTCTCTGTCATGATGAACGGACCTGGGCCGAGTCAAGATGCTGAGACTAAACCCGCCAGCTCTTCTAAAAACATACAATCCCCCCAACACTTGTCCAAGCTCAGACGCATGTAAAATACACCCACGCCTGCTTAGATAAACTCTGAGCCGCTCCACAGACATGCAGTATACTCAGACTGGAGTTTGACTGATGCTGCTTCTTCTTTAGAAACAAAGACAGTGTACAGTATTTAGAAGTGTTGTTTATTACTAAATGGCATGTTAGCCAGTTGTAAACAGGCAGATTTGGGAATACCTTGAGAGGTTGTAGTGTGTGATGTTAGGGAAAGTAAGGCCAAAGCCATGTTCTTACTCTGATTTACCAGTCTGAGAATAGTTTGACCAGCCAGTAACAGTAATGTTGGATTGAAGCTGCTGCATAGCCTGTATTTTGGGCTGACAATGCCATAACAGTTTTGATATATACTTGAAAAGCAGCCAAAGCAATGTGTATTAGAGACTATGAGACAGAGAATCTGAACTGACCTTCTTTAAGGTTCTATTATGGTTAGCGGATGTTTAAAGTAGAATGGTGCTGCAGAGGAAACCAAAGGTACGGAGAGGTATTGTGGAAAAGAATTTAGTTCAAACATTGTTCAATTCAAAGTGTATTTGAATTTTCAATGACATCTGCCTATGAAATGCTGGTTGCTGCACCTTATGCTGCACGCTGTCTGGTGAGGCCATCTTACCTTGCACTTTTCCTTAAACAATGGATCAAATGACTGTGTAATATGAAATGTTTCACTACAAATGACAAACACAAAAAATTATCACCTGACTCTGCAGTTGTTTTGGATTAAGGCCCTCAAAACAGCAGCAGCATGCAGTCAATTCAGTGAAAGAGCTCTAAAAAGCAATTGTACTCACCCTGCCCAGCACCAAACAACAGACAAACAAAGTTAGCGACTGAACACAGCGCAGCATTTAGCAGCTAAGTAGCAGGGTTTTTTTCTCAGGAGTTGGTGGAGACCAAAACAGATATAAAAGTAGAGTGAATATTGGACTCAGATGGACTCTAAATGAATGTTACTCTGTGCCACTGTTTGCTAACCCATTCACCATGTCAACTTTATAAGATGATATGTCAATGTTGTGTTTAAAGCTTGTTGTGCTCGATGAATGCAGGTTTAAGAATTTAATTCTACATTAATGTATTTGAGGCTCATTTAGAAACTAAATTACAACTACATTTTTACCATTTTATTGGAATGCAGGTACCTTATTTAAAAATGTTTTTTTTTTCTTTTTCTATATGCTGACAAATGCTTTAAAGCTGAGCGAAACACAGTGTGGCTGTTTGGATAAAGAAGAGCAGTTTTTGGCATCCATGGAGGTCTTGCCTTCCAGGCAACACTCGGGGGAGAAAAGCTGGAAACCAAATATAAAATGAACCCATTTGTGAATTACTTTATTCACCATTGTTGTTTTTTGGTTTGCAATAGGTCTATAGGGGCCTAGCATGTTTGCAATTCAGTTACAATGCTCCTTCCACACTGTGAGTCTAATCAAAAATGAATTTATAAAAAGTTAATATTCAATAATAAATATATATATAGATAAATAAAGGCAGTAAAATTTAGGTCATTAGAAACCAAAAAAACAGGAGTCCACAGGATATCATGACAAAAAAATAATGCAATAGACCTCCAACAATAACAGTGATTGTTATTTCTATAATGCTTAGATTTTGTGTTCTAAATATGTAGATTCAACTCTACAACTATTTTTAGGTCCATATCAATGGCCAACTTCATCCCTACATATTGGTACACCAGCTACCCGCCAAATGCTGGAAAAAAAGTGGGCAAGTGTCTGCTAGACTTGCTTCACTCAACAGCCAAAAAATCAATGAAAAACTGGTAATCTGTAGAGTAGCTGGTAGATTTTAGAATCCACTAGCCACAAAGGCAGATGGACAAAAATGTTATGTTTTATAACACAAACTGAAATCTCAGTAAATGCACATACATAACAATTCTGACTGCATATAAAGAATCACATACTGACATCATCATTGTGGGAAGTTTCTCTCTCCTCTCTCCTCCATGAGAACAAAGGCTGAAGACAAGGGGAAAAAAGGTCTTTCGAAACGCGTTTTAGACGACTGCTGACAAGTCACTCACACCCAATAAAAACAGAGATATAGTGAAGTGCAGCAAGACAAATGGCTGCCTGGCTTTTACCACCAGCAGCACAGCAAAGGCTGGCAAAGCACAGCTGAAAAGGACGGGGACAAAAACTAGTCCCTCAAATCCCTGAGTCCCGTTTAACTTTAATGACCTGAACCAGACAATGAATTCAGATGAGCTTGTCCTTGTCATAAGTGTCTCTCTTTTATGAGTTTGTCACAGGCAAAGATAGACTGCTGTTTTATATTTAGCTCAGAAGACGTTTCAGTGACAAAGGGCCAACGACAGGGGGAGTTTTAGGAACACCAGAACCTCTCAGAAAAGAAACCAGAAAGACAAAGCTGTTAAAGATGCATGAAAAGACTATAATGCATTGGCTGTATTGGTTCAAGATTCATATGGCATGCTTACCAACACCTGTTGATCATAGTGATGAACACTTTAGAGTCTGAGGTTTATAAATTCAATGCACTTCCAACTGGTTCCATTTCTTCCTGACTGGAGTATTTGGTTTAATAAGTCAAATAGGAGGCAGACATCGCTGATCTACATCTGCTATTAGAAAACCACATAAAAGGCAGCAGGGAAAGTCCAAATGTATTACTTCCACATTCTGTGCACATGGCAAAACCATTTCTTCTCTGAGGCACAACTAAAACACATATCCTGTATTGTTGATACGGGAAGGAGGAAGAAGGCGACGAGGGATTTCGGAGGTTCCATCATGGGAGGTCTGAGCAACAACTTCCACTGTGCTGAGCTCAGGCCTGTGAAGTCGGCGGAATAACCAGGTCCCATGTCTGCCAATGTCACATGTTCGGGGATCAGAAGGAACTGGAGGAGCTGGAGTGTGTATGTGAGTGTAAGTAAGACTATGGGTTTGACCAGATCATGAACCGAGCAGCACATGATGCCTTACTGCCAGCGAGGCAGCTACTAAAGTCCAACTGAAATCAGCAATTGACCCTGACACTAATATCATCAAGCTGCGCTCCGAATTAAATGGTCACAGTGCAAACATGGCGCCCACTTCAAAGAGTCCAGGGGCTTACCTCTGAAAAACAAAGGGCATGATACGAGCACTGGGGAACTAGTGAGACGCCAGAGCTTATGAGGTGGAGCAGAGAGAGAGGGGCCAGATAAACAGGAGCAGTTTTATAGATGCTATAACCCTGCTAGCCTGCTTTTAGACAAATTCTATATAGTTTCGTGCTAAAAAAAAAAAAAAAAAAGACTTTGTTTTAATTATTTCAAGGAGTTAAAAGGAAACATTTCTATTCATGTTTAGCAATACCACCACAAAATGTTTTGCATTTTGCAAATGCATGATGAATAATTAAACACCCACTGCAATACAGACCATTAGAGACACATTCATCGTCAAACAAACACAGGACTTTCACCCAGGAGACCGCTGTGTGAAACTAAAAGTAACTTTAGTTTACGCTTGTTACGTTACATTACGTAACGAATTCTGCTATGGGCTATGGGTATTTATTTCCCGTAGTTATGTTGTTAGGGTTGCAAAGTTACGTATTATTATTTAACACAAACCTTAACCAGTAGTTTTGTTGCCTAAACCTAACCAATCATTTCAGAACGTTAACCACGTGGCATTGTGCTTGTCTGCAAGAGTGATATACAAGGGTGATATGAAAGGTATTTATGTAATGTATTTTTTGGTTCAGAAACGTCAACATTCAACATATCCCGCGGTTTGCAGAAATGTACAATGCCAACATTTTTTCTGGCAACTGGGTTGCTATAGAAATGTAGATATCCATAATTGTAAATTTGTAGGTATAACTTGCTGGGTGTAATTGCAGATGTGCATAAATAATATGCTGGTTCTGTATGCGGGGAAATACTTTTTTACTAGTCAGAGTTACCATAGAAGCAGAAGTGTGTATAGTGACCACTGCAGCAGCTCCATCAGTTCCTGGCTAACAGTGTTTGGGGAAAGTGCAGCAGTGTGTCTGTGGCTGTTGATAGAAAACGGGAGGCATTGACTTCTCCCTCATGTGTGATGGAGCTCGGCGGCTATAATCCTCACCGTTTGCTCTGAGCTGGTGGTTAACTGCTCTGCAGTGGATGCTAACACTCATTAATGCTGTGTATGTAATAGTTCTTATGAGGAAAACCATATCTCTGTGTCAGTAAACTATAAACAGTTTTGAAACATTTTAGCAAAAGCAACGGTGAATTGTTCATCATCTATACTATGATTGATTCTACCAAGTTAACCAACCAAGTGATTTTCACATAGCTGCCACTTGAGGCAGAGATGCTTATTTGCATTTTATAGAATTCCCCAAACTGCAAGAGGAAAAACACCCAGCCAACTTCCAAATGTGTCAAACCAATGTTTGTGACTAAATTAAAATGCTATTCCATTAATTGGCCACAGAGGATTTGCGGCTTGGTCTAATGTGACCGCACAGCTTAATTCCTCCACATAATGAAGATGTAGTCTGTAACATATTCAAAACAACTCTACAACATATCACGTAGCTAAGGTCCAAACAAATAAAACATAGCAACATCGCTTTAAGGGGGGGTTAGTTGTTTTCTAGAAGTCAAGACCTTTTTTCCAGTTGAATCACCCTTTAGATTCCTGGACTGCAGAATAGCTTTTGAGAAAATGTTTCAGAATCTCCAGGACTCTTCAGTTAGAACCCAGGAATACGTTTGACAAAACAGTTCCAACTCACGGTCCACTTACTAGCTTTTTTCTGTAGCTTTCAACTGGATTGCATTGTCTTTAAAGCAAACATGGATGAGAAGTCCTACAAATGATATGGATGATATCATAACAGCCATTGAGGGCATACCATGTTAACAGAGCCGTGTCCGCATGACAACTTCCAGAGATGAAAACTGTATGATACAATTGAAAGCTAAGGAAAAACCTAGCAAATGAACCTTGAGTTGGGATCTTTTTTTTTTTCAGACGTTTTCTTGGGTTGCAACAACAAAATGTCAACATATTTTTTTTTTGCCGCTTGGGACGGAACAACCATTAAACACAACACTGGCATATTATCACCTAATAAAGTTGTTATGACGACGGTAAGTACATTTACTCTCTATTTATCTCTGTTTTTGGTCTCCACCAACTCCTGACGGAAATTCCTGGCTCTTTAAATACTGCACTATATTCACACACTAGCTGCTAACTTTATGTGTCTGCTCGTTGGTGCTAGAAAGTAAGTGTACAGTGGGTTTATCAGAGGTTGGGGTTTCTTGCTGAAAACAGCTACCTGCCGCTGCTGCAAAACAAGACCGATGAGAGCAGTGAGACTGAACCAAAACAGAAAAGTTCTGGGGCTGTAAAACCAAAACAATGAACTGAAAGACACTAAAATGCTTAGAGCTGAGGGCAACTGTAGGTTCATCACTATGAACGATACCTTTCACATTACTCATAGTCATATGATCCATAGTTCATATAAAAAAATATTGAATAGTGCAGCTTTAAAGGTTTCTCACACACACAACAGGAAAGTAGTTTTCAAAGTGCTCCAACTGTAGTCAGCTCCATCTTTAAATCAAACTGAGAAAGGGTGGGATGATCACTCAGATATTGAATCCAAATACATGAAGTTCAGAGCAACTCCATCCTAATATGTACCAAAGCGTGCTTGTGCAACGTATTGAACGCCAGCCGTGAACAGTGTTAGACTGGAGGTCTGAGGAGCCGAGCGGGAACAGAAATCTCCACCTTGTTTGTGACGCACTGAGGCTCAACATTGGCCGAGAGCGAGAATGGCCAATCGGTGATTAGAAATGAAGCAGTGTGGAGAATGAGGAGGGGGAAGGGGCCTGACACTGTATCCAGCTAATAAGAAAGGAACCTCAGCACTCCGCCATTTTGACTGTAGAAGAAACAAGGAGGCCTAGAGCCGACGGAGTAAGAAATGTGGTGGTGTGCACTCGCCGGACTCCGCCTCCTGCCAATTACACAGGGAAATGTTTTGCCAGGGAGAGAAAAGGTCAGACTCCACTGTAAATCTGACACCCCCCGCCCTCCTCACTCCTTCAACCACGACACCAACAGCAGCTACGAGTGAAATCGAAGCAGTTCACCCACTGCACCACTTTGAAGATGAACCACGTTTTCAGCTTGACAATCTCTGAGGTGTCTGAGACATGCAGCCTAAAGGACTGATAACGCACAGGGAAGGGGGGAAATGGAAGGAATATTCAGCAACCGACATTTCTAACCGGACAAAAAATCACTGAATTGGCAGTAAAATGTAAGAGCGGCAAATCAGATTATGTATGAATGTCTGAATCATTCATTCAGATATGTGGGAGACTTGTTTTCAGCAATGCAAAATGCAGATTCACTATTTGAAAACGGTCCAATTCCAGTGCCCTAAAGCGGGAAAATGACCTGGTTTTCAACTCCGGATTATATAATAATAACAACAGCACTTGTATATGATATTGTGCAGTTGCAGAACAGATATTTTCACATGAAATACTTTGACTTTATTTTGCACTTTCATTCACTACCATAAAAAAATACAAATGTATATGTTTCAATAACATATAGCTGAAATAAAATTTGTATTTTCTCCAACAGCGCATGTCGCCTGAAAATGCCACATAATCAGAAAAGTGGACAACGTTCAGAAACAACAGGAAGTTGTTGATTTTCTTGCATGTCATTGTTATCCTGTGAATCTCTGTGTCTCCAGGACATCTAGTTTTCTTTAGCTAAAACAATAATCCTGTTTTAAGTTATGTGACAGTGTAATTTTGAGAACATTGGACGAGTTTTTAAATTGTTTATTTAGCTTCAGAAGTATAACCGTGAATTTTCTTAATCCAAAAAGGAAGTATAAGGACAGTTGATTTGAAAGAATTAGAATCAACTAATTTGGAACAATTCTCCCATTTTTTTTATATGAATGAAATATTACTATGAAAAGAGCAGGATGTTAAGATTAAAATACAGCAATGTTCCTATAACATGGATGATAATATGGAACACATGCAAGATGTTTCAAGTTACTACCATGTAAACACAAATAATATTAAATTTGATATAGAATGTGTTGCCGTTATGGATTC
Source organism: Helicolenus avius (assembly GCA_916700675.1). NCBI lineage: Eukaryota > Metazoa > Chordata > Actinopteri > Perciformes > Sebastidae > Helicolenus > Helicolenus avius. The sequence goes on along the minus strand of CAKAKQ010018319.1, from coordinate 3,246 downwards.
AGTGGTGGATACACCTATATGGAGTTAATTCTGATTGTGGGTGCATGAACTTTGCTTTTGTCTGAAATCTCATGAGCACATTAGGAACTATCATGCCGATGGAAGGTCATATGAGAATATAGTTAAGACACGTTATTTCATACAAATTCTGAGAGGTTGTGGATGGTGTTCGTCTCACATCCTCACCAAAAAGAAAGTCATATTTCCCAGTCCAACACTGGTGTCAGAGTGACTGCAGCTGCAAACCTCCTCCTGCTGCTCCGACCACGTGACGGTGGGAGTGTGTCTAAGTCTAGGTTCAATTCTCCTCAATTCTGCTGCTATAAAAAAAAATCTAACTTTTTGATTGCAGCAGATACTAGAGGTGCTGCATGGGTCCGGCACAGTGAGGACTGACATTTCCCCCAAGTGGAGACACTGGAGACACTGAAGGACTGGCTAGTCAGGCTGAGCTGAGAGCAAAGCAGGAGGTAAGAACACAGACATAATGTCAGAATGAAAAAAAAAAAAATGTTTTAATGCATGAAACAGCTTTTTCTGATCCACTACTGCTCACATTAGTGGACATGGTCACATTCCGGCCACCTAAATTCAATTACAGTAATTCCATAGGCTTTGGCCTTATGACCATGGGGCACACATTGTGTGTAACATGCATGTAAATATACATTTATATTTATAGTAGACAGCTCAATTCTCCCTATTGTACAAAATACTGAATTGGCTCTGAAGGAGTTCAAGCTTTAGTATAATTGCGTTCTGGGTAATTTGGCTGATCTTTCTAATTGGCTCTGACAGAATAAGGGCTTTTACTGGGATAAATGCAGCCACATCTTTCTTTCTTTCTTCTGCAGTGTGGAGAGACACCATTGCACTCACCTAAACACATCCCAGGCCTTCTTTTAGTTAAATCAACAAGCAGATTAAATGTAAAAAAAAATAAAAAAATATTGAAATAATAGAATAAAAAAATGACTTAAATGATGTATGGACTTTAGATGGGAGTAAATGAAACAGAGGATGTGATGTTTAGAGTGTAAGTGAGGTAGTGTGTGTGTAGTTAATAGTTTGAGGTTGGAGAATAAAGCAGCAGCTCCATCTCCACTTCTCAGCAGTTGGGGAGTTGAGTCGGTAGTTTGAGTGTCTGTCAGCAGAAGCTATCAGGCTGCTTGAAAAGGCAGCCGAGCAGAGCTGCAAACACACCGACCAACGGTGGCCGTTCATTCGCTCATGTCACCAACAGATATATAATAAGTCACACACTGGCACCTGATTTATAGACGCGCCGCAGACTTTATGCTTCATTTAACTGCAAAACCACAAGCGCATATTTCACCTGCAAATACAGCGCGAGGCCTACACACACACACACACACACACACACGCACACACACGCGGGCAACGTGCCACCACAGCATAACCTGCTGTGAAGATTTTATTGAATATTATTTTCAAATGGTTTTATATTAAAGTGGCTATTTGACAGTGGAGGGTGGTTTTACGCATGATCCAAATGAGACTTTAACTGCGTTTTTTTTTTTTATTATAACAAATCTCCAATTTACCAAACTAATTATATAGGCCTAAATCAAACCATTCTTTGAGTATAATCCTATATATATGTATATACATATACATACTGTATATATAACCTACATGCAGTTTTAAAAAACAAAAAACAACTAAAACTTCAATCCGTTGCGATTCTTGAAGGTAGGCTAAGTAGGCTCCGAGTTGAACCATAATAACTCAGAGACACATGATCAAAATAAAAAGTTAAAATAATAATAATACTAATGTAGAATCGTTAATATCATACCATTGGTTTGGGGAACTCCCTACATTATTATTTTATAACATAATGTATATAAAGAGCCGAATAAACACAGTATGGAACAGAGAGAACTGTGAAGGATGAGAAGATGGAAAAAAAAGTTCCAATAAAACTTTCTTTATTGTAACAAAACGTGTCCATTCTCCGACACTAGACAACCAAAGTGTTTATTAAATAATAAAACTCAGTATTAGGAGACTCTGTACAGTGGGCCTACATCATTAGCCTACATTGAAGTCCATTATGGATCGAGATGGATTTTTTTTCCCCACTGAAATCGTGGTAGAAATTGTATCTGTTCAGGTATTATAAGTGTTTTTTGTGTGTTGCATAACTGGATATTGTGCTCAAATTTTGAAGTGTGTGACGGTTGTATTTATGTGCTGGTATTGTTTGTGTTTATTGTTTTAATTTTATGTAATTTTATTTATTTTTCACTTTTGAAAAAGAGGTTTTCATTTTAATTTTTCGAAATCGTCAGATATAGGTCAAAAATATTTTTATTACGTTTTATTTTGTAAATTAGCAGAGATTATTTTACGAGTCTGGATCAATTGACTTTAGATGGAGGAAGAATGTTTCCTTTGAGAGATTACGGATCGTTTTCGAGGCCTATATGCGTTTACTGTATAAGCTATTAAATAAATATTAACAGCTATTGTTTTGCAAACCAATTGATTGAAACGTGTTGCTGATCAGAGGTTACATCTCATTTGGTGGATAACAGAGAATTATCCTTGGGAAAAAGGCCTCATTCTTCAGGTGGATTATCGCTGAAGTGCGATCATCATTTTCCTGAAGCAGTTGAAGGCTGGAGTTATATATTTAGGTTATTTCACTATAGGATCAAATTGTTGTTGTTTTTTTCGGCTATAATAATCGCTGTGGATGGTTTTGTGCATTATGTGGCCAGCAGGTCTATACAGCCACATTTAAACAGTGAGCAGGTGAATGAAACGCTTCCTATAAAGTGTAGTAGTCCACACTGCTGACCTGGAGGAACCACGTGGAGATGGTTCACCCCACCTCTTTTCTTTAGCTTTTGAATATACTTGAATTGTGATGACTAATTGGCCTTTTATAATACTCATTATAACAGTCTTTTACTCGTGGATTTTATCTTGGTCTCTGTCAGTGGATGTGTGTGATTTTGTTGTCTGCTATGTTGACCTGTTTTTTATTCTGCCTATGTCTGTAAAGCACTTTGGTCAGCTCATGTTGTTTTAAATGTGCTATAGAAATAAATTTGACTTGACTTGACATAGCAGCTTGATATTGACTGGTCCATCAGGCAACACAATACACCATCTTATTGGTCTCCAAAACAAGATAATGTGGGAAATGATTGGTAATGTAGCCTATTGCAAAGGTGCATGGTGGCTCAGTGAGACAGATACGATTATTATTATTAT
>CAKAKQ010018315.1:0-16292 GCA_916700675.1 Helicolenus avius | reverse complement strand
CATGCAGACACACGCTGGGTCTCCTCCCTCTACACCGCCACCACCCTGTGTGCGCGAGTTTATGTGCGACTGTGTAATTCTGTTTCTCAATTCAAAAGCCCGCAGTGGTGTGAAAGCAATTTACTAGAGACGTTAAACCACAATCAGCATTTTGAGCAAGTAAACATCCTTTAAAATAAAGTTTGCCTCTCCATCCTCTTGTCATCTCTCACTTTGCCATTTGTCCTGCTGATCTAATCTGCAGGTGTTCAAATATAACCCAGTAATACAGAGGTAAACAAAGAGTTGGGTAACTATGTATAACCTCAAATCATTGGCGTCAGTTGTCAGAACAACTCCAACGATAAACAAAACGACGGCTGCAGATCATTATTTTAATTTTTTGGATTAATAATTTAGTTTAGGACTGTCAAAGTTAACGCAATAACATGTTAACGCAAATTTGGCAACTTGCGATTTTTAATTAACCTCTTAAAAAATCAGATGGGTCGCTGTCGGGCCCGGCCGCTATTTGATTTATCAGAGGTTGTTGGGTTTGGCGAGGAAAAACTGGTATTGCCATTTTCAAAGGGCGCTCTTGACCTCCGATCTTAAGATGTGTGAATGAAAATGGGTTCTATGAACCCACGAGTATCCCCAATTTAGCATTTTTTTTACGCTAAATGCAGTACCTCTGAGGGTTTCTGTACAGTATCTTGTCTTTGTTTTGTGTTGTGAATTGATTTCCAATAATAAATATACAATAATAATACATACATTTGCATGAAGCAAACATATTTGCCCACTCCCATGCTGATGAGAGTATTAAATACTTGATAAATCTCCCTTTAAGGTACATTTGAACAGATAAAAACATGTGCAATTAATTAGCATTTAATCACAATTAAATATTTTAATCAATTGACAGCCCTAAATTTAGTATATCAAATTTCAAATTGCTTATTTTGTTTGACCAACAGTCAATTGATAATGATATAAACCAGAAAAAAAAGCTGAAAATCCTCCCATTTGAGAAGCTGGAACAAGAGGTTTAGAAGAGAAGTAGAAGTTGTAACCACCAATTATGTTAAATGAATCTGAGCTGTGCTGAAATAGATCTGAAATAAACCCAATAACGTCAGGAGAGGGAAGCAACAGGAGAAAAAAAAAAAGGTGTGGACGTGAACGAAAAAGAGATGGAGCAACGATGTGATTTAGAATTCAAGAAGCCCAAACAGGAGGTAAACAAACTGTTTAACAAATCCACAGTGGCCATGGGCACGAGAGAGAGAGAGAGAGTGGAGAGGAGGAGGATGCAAAGAGATGAAGAGAGCTTCAGCAGCCATGCAGCAGAAAAGAAAATCTAATCATTTTCTCATTACTATGCTTCCTCGGTTAGTTGGGCTGATTTGGAGAAAACGGATTATGCTCTTCGATCGCTCCCCCCACGAGTCCCGGTCAACTTTCGTCGAAGCGTGCTCCATCCGCGGAATGTTTTAGATTACTACCCGCAGGTGAACGCTCCCGCTTATTACAAGCTGAGGGACTTTAGTTAATTTAGCTGTAATTGCAAAAAACCCAGTGTTCTCACACAATCATCAAAATACAACCATCAGTCACGGAGGAAGTTGATTACAGATCTGCTCGGCGCAGTCCGGGGGAAAATCAAGGCAGTTTGTCGATATTTCAGCACCGACGCCGCAACAGAAAAAGCTGTTTCCAGGCATGTTGAGAAGCAAATTACTAAAGTGTCTGCAGGTAATAATGTGCACATGGTTTTTCTCACCTGTAAGACTCAGGTAGGTTTACACCGCTAGTCAAAACTCTTTCATTAACAACACAAACGAATGTCTTATTGTTCAAATCCAAGAAAGCTTCTTGGATCAGTGTGGCGCTGAGCAGGAGGTTGTGTGTGTGTGTGTCAGTGTGTGTATTTCCTTCCATTTCTTGCCCCTTGAGTCTCTCCCTCCCTCATCAATGGCTGCTTTAGTGCATTAGTACAGAAGGCCGGGGTCTTCGGGGTGAACGGGGAATGGTCAGGCCCTTCCATTTACAACTGTGGGGTCACTGGCTTTACAGTCCCTCACAGCTAATGACCATCTCTGGGAACACACTCTGTACTCAGACACACACACACACACACACACACACACACATACATAGAAGGCAGGAAACTCTTCATCATCACGACATCTCTGAAGCATATGCAGGCACACACATAGAGAGACTCATTAAGCAACACACCAATCTATAGTCTCTTCATCATGGTGACACGAACAGTAGGAAGCAGTCGCATGTACACACTCATACCGGAGTCACACACAAATATCAAAAGGATGCAGGATGAAGAGCCTCCCATGAAATGCGAACACACAGACACAGCCCTCGGCTTTATGCACATAACTTTACAGGGTTTTTTTTTGTTGTAAATTCAACATTATAATGTTGACACCACGGTGACTTTATAAAGAGAATACGGCTGCGTCAGTAAAAATAATGTATCTCGGTGTTAATGGTCTTTATCCTGATGCGTTTTGGTGCACAGTATTTGACGACAAGAACGACATGTTAAACACGTCAAAGATGATAAACCTGCTTTTCTGTAAATGATGCAAATGACTCACTCGGTACGGAGAGTTACAGTTGAAGTGACAGTTGAAGAACACACACACACAAAGAGATATCATTTACAGTGAACATGCAAAACTATTTCAGCTATTTAAAAGGGCAGGTTCATCTCTATTATTGGCATTGCAAAAAGCAGTGATGAAGGTCACCAAAGTAAGCTAATCAATCACGTTATGAATAATGTGAACGCTAGAACTAGCTGAGTGAAAGTTAGCTGTGCTAAGTTTGGAAATAACTGAAAGTTAGTTTAGATTTTGTATGAATACTCACGTATTCTGCGAGGTAAAATGACTGTTTTGTGAATTGAGTCTGGTCTGGTATAAGGCCGCGACAAAACGGCTTCAATTACTGTCGGAATAGGCTGTCTGACGGCGAGGTAAAGTGGCTGTGGATGGGAGCAGCAGAAAAATGTATTTTAGCCACTAAAAAAAAAAAATATAATTTTAAGTGTACGCTATATTTAGAATATTTTCACAGCTTTACCTCGGCGTCAGGCAGCCCTTTCAGACGGGGAACTGAAGCTGTTATATCGCGGTCTTCAAGACCAGACTAGACTCCATTCACAAAAACAGTAATTTTACCTCGAGGAACACAGGAGTTGCTGGTCTGTCGCTGCATCGAACAGTTAGTTTGTTTGGGTTATTGTGTGTCTTTCGGATCCAAACTAACGTGGCCTCCACACAGCAGAACATTGCTTAGCTACTCCTGTCTGCTTCTCCATCTAAGTTACTGAATGTAACGTTAATTCGCTGACTATAAGGATGTATATATACTGTACATGTGGCAGAGTCATCATGCAGAATCCTAACGTCAGGTCAAGTGGGGAAAAAAGGATTTTAGAAAGGCTTTTGAAAATAGCATTTTGACACTAAAACATACAGACTTTGACCAAAATGTTAATGTTCGAATTGGAATACATAAAGAACACCACTGGAAAGTACAGATTGATATAAAACCTAAAAAACTCAAAATTAACTTGCCAAAAATGTCATTATATCATTTCAAAACTGCAATAAATTTTATTTGACAGTAGTCCAGTACAAATCAGTAGAAGATACTGCCAACTAGTTTTCCCGTTCATCCATTCCTCCTCACGTCATATAAACATTTGAATTCAGAACTTTACAAAGTGACAAAAAGAAACTACATCTTCCTTCGCTTACTTCACACAGAAGATGGCATCTATGGCCTCCTCCAGTGACAGCAATGATTGGACTTCAAACAGAAGGTCAAAGGTCATGTCCAAAGAAAAACATCTACTCAGTTAACTTTGTTTAAAACAGATAAACATAAAATAACAGAAGCATTAAGCTCTCTAAATACCATTTCAAGCTTCTTTAAAATGCCTCACACTTTCTGCACAACTCCTTCCAGAGACTCCCATGTGGCAAGCATGAACATCTGTGCCACAAAATTAAAACGTAAAGCAAAAACATTCATATATCTGCCTTAACAAATTGTTTTTTTTTTTTATCACAGCAGATAAAGAGATGGACAGCAAGAAAACAGATATACAGCGAAGGTCTCTCTCGCACACCTCCACTTTATGTCATTATTGAGCGAAGCAAACAGCCCCATTTATCAGTTTAATCAATCAATGGATCTATTTCTATGGCTGCACACATGTTTGATTGATTTTAGGTAGCTGTATATAAGGGCTGGGGCTGCTGAAAACAAGAGCATCCATACATACATACACACAGACACACACACATAGGCAGACTTTTAAAGTGAAACATATTTAAACATCTGTGTCTTCAGCTCTCTCTACTTCGCTCTACCTCCTCTGCACGGTTTTTGTTGTTGATTAAAAAGCATCCACCGGGGAGAGAGGGATGAGGCAGAAAAAGGATTTAAAATGAAGGACAAGGAAGACACGCACACAAACATATCCATCTGTGAATGGGCAGTTTCTAAATATGATGTGTTAGGGCTGTCAAAGTGAATGCGATAATAACGCAAAATAGTTTCTAATGTGTTTTAAAGCTAGTGAGAAGATGCTGACATCATATGAAACTAGAAAACCTGAGGAATCCATTGGTACCAATCATGTCATACAAGCTTGTCGCGAAGGAGGTTAAATAACGCTCCAAACTTACGCTAAATTTTGGAGAGGAAAAACTGATATGGCCATTTTCAAAGGGGTCCCTTGACCTCTGACCTCAAGATATGTGAATGAAAACGAGTTCTATGGGTACCCACGAGTCTCCCCTTTACAGACATGCCTTTTACAGTTGCATAAAATGATGTAACACACACACACAATGGAATAGAAAATAGAGCAGGTCATGAAAACATGAGTTCTCCCTGAAATACTGACAAACATACAGAACAGGAATATTCAAGAAAATGTACACACACACACACACACACACACACACACAGTGGAAGAATAAATAATGTGAAAGCCTGAAAGAGATCTCTGAAGACATTTCTGCCATATACAGAATATAATAAATGTACATCACAAAAGAAACCATGACACACACACACACTCGGAAAAAAATAGAGCATGGTAAAAAGAGATGTAACGCCTGTTATCATATGTACAAGAATACACATAAAGCGACCTAGATGTACTGTAAATCAAACACAATCCAATCTCTCCTGCTACAATCGGAAGACACACACACACATAAGCACACATATAAACACACATAATCACACACAAACACACGCTACTGTACGCGTTTCTAAACCACAATGCCATCATCCTTTTATGGATTTAGGGGGGCAATTAAATGAAACATGAGAGCAAGCACATGATTAAAGATTTATTTGCCCGAGGTCCCTGTAGCCCCTTCCCTCTTTACACACACACACACACACACACACACACACACACACACACACACTTAAACACACTCACACACGTGCACACCTTCTACTCAGGTGACCATCTGGAGCTGCAGGAAGGAAAGCATTGATCTCATTAAAAAAACTGACTGTACAGATTGCCATTGGAGACCCCACCACACACACACACACACACATACAGAGATAAACACACACACACACACCAAACACCCCCAACTGCATGTTGGTGTAATTTACTAAGTGAAGTACAATATACTGTAAATGTGGCATTCTTTGAAATCAATTAGCCGGGGGTTGCTAACTCTGAACACATCTCCATAATGCCTCTGGAGACTTGGTGCTAATGTGATGAATTAAGGTCAAAAGCACACACACACATACACACACACACACACACACAGCATGGCGTTTGTTGCTATTGCTTTTTGCATTAGTAACTTATAGATCTCACCCATTCTTGCATTATTTACCTCTGGTGAACACGGCAATGCAACAGAAACTAAACTCAAAGCAGTAAGGTGACACATAGACGCGGCTGTTGTAGCAGCATGTTGTAGATTTTGCCAAGTGACCTTGAGATCAGCTATATCTGCCGTTGGCTGATGACAGCCTCAGCCAATTAACATTGTAGAATACTGCCAATTGCAGATTTAGCTCTGCCAAATGATGAAAACACGTACATGTGTTTTATGCTATAACGGACACAGAACTAATGCTGAAGCAATTAGTCGATGAATCATTATAGATCAATCACATTTCAGAGAAAGTGGTTTGACAATAATTTTGATAATTAATTGTTAATTTAAGTAAAATTTTAAATGACCAGGATTGTTGTTTTCACCTTCTCAGACGTGATTTTTTTCTGTTATTCTCTGTTTACTATCATCGTCTATTCAACATCTTTGGGTCAGAGAAAACAATCAATCTTAAGATGGTAACTTTAAATGCTGACGGGCATTTTTCACTTCCTCAGACATTTTACAGACTAACCCATGGTTTAGAATACTTTTATCGGTGTACATGCACATTCAACTTTTAAACTTACATGCACCCTACTGTTTTTACCTGTACCAAATTTCATTTTTTACTGCACCATTTGGTGTATTTGTCCTTATTTCTCAGCAAATCCACCGCGGCTGTGGCCGGATTGGCAACTGTGATATAGTAAAACCACTTCAAATTTTACATGGTCATAGTCGAGGGTCATTCTGAAGAAGACTCCATTGAAAATGTCCGCAAATCTATTAAGGAATATTTTTAATGACAGTTCGAATATGAGGAAATTATGAATGTTATAATGTAAATTGATCTAACTTTCCCTTTAATTTCCTCCAAAACTGTACATTGAACATTTCAGCAAACCTCTGAAGGAAAACATTTATTCATTTAATTCATGGGTTTAAAAATGAGGACATTTTAAATGTATTACACTATTATTTGAGCTGTCTTTCCCTGCACAGTAACGTACAGTCAAACTACTTAAGGCCATAGTCAGGGACATTTTGAGCAGAAATGCATCGCGCTTCTCGGCAAACCTACAGTATTATGAAAACTGTGTTATCATATTAGGACTTCTCATATATTCAACAAGACTTAATAATATATGTCATTGTCATTTGGTATATTAAATGTTAGAAAGTATTGCTGAAATGCCAGTCTTCCTTCATGCTTTTTGGCCACTCCAAGCACCAGTACCGTAACTGCACGAATAGACGCGCATCAAAATCCAAGCAACAGCTGACTTGACTGGGTTTTCGCAAACGACGGGTAACTTGACCTCAGTATTTTACGGTGCTGCTGTTGCGCTGTGAATGTATCTTGACTGTCTGTTCGCTGTCAGTGTCCTCAACGTTATTAGTTATAAATTATTGGCATAAGTGCATGTGAAAAGTGTCAATTGCGTCTCACAAGTCTCAGTCAAAGCCTGAACAGCTGCATGTAGAGCTGAGCATCACGAGCACAATTGGCCGTAATATTAGCATTTCCATTAATTTATAATCAAAACAATCTTTCCATACATGCAGAACCCCCCCAAAAAAGGATAGTAGATAATACGTATGTATGAGGAGCTGCACTTTTATTGACTGTGACAGGTTTCCAGAGTAAGAAAAGCTTGCAAAAAGATCCATTAGCATCTATCAGGCTGATGCATTTTGATGGACAAGTCCATCTTCTTATCTTAAAGCTGATATCCCTAGGTGTCTCCTCCTTCCACACTCATTTTTCATCTCTCTATCGATCCCTCGGGCACATATGAAAGAAGACTGAATCTATTTTATCCTGCCATCACCTGCAAAACCCCCCTCTTATTTTCCCTTGCTCCCTCCATTTCATCCTCTTTTATACTCACCTCGTCCAACTTTATTTTTACTCGACTTAATCTTTCAAATTGGAGCGTGGAAAAAAAACAAAAAAAAACAGTGTTTGTCTTCCCTCTCGATTCTTTAACAAGGTGCAAGAGTCTCTTCATTAGAAATGGATCAATGTGTCTCGAGTGCACTCAGATGAAAACATTTTTGAGGCTCTTTGAAGTTTGGGAAAACATACTTGTGTTCACAGACACGAATATACTCATACACAATCGTCCTTTAACATTGCAAAAACATCCTTAAGGGTGAAAGCATCCGTTTATGGCATCTGACAAATTGGATTATGGGTAAATGAGGTCTGGGCTTTTTGACAGGAAGACATTGTGCCATTTCAATATTCATGACTTTTAAGAAGGAGCTCGAAGTGAATAGAATTAATCAGGCAAACTGTGAGGGGTCTTAATTAGAGAAGGCAACCTGAGACTGTCTTTCACTCCCTCAGCCAGTCGCTGGCAGAATTAAAAGGCAAATTGCAATAAAATGACAATTATTCAGCACTTGCAGTGAAAGCTGAACTTCCTCCAGAGTTATGTCAAAGGACAGGGACGAAACTTGATAGAAAGAAATTAGGTGGTGACAAATCACCTTGGAAAGAGGATTTCTATTACGGCAGAAAAGGTATGCTGATGCTTTTTATTAATACTATCTTTTGTAGGATCTTCTTGTTGAAAAAGGCAAATGTCAGAACCTCATATGTCACCGTCATGCTCTATCTGTATTGTTCAGTGTCAAACACTTACACACAGCCACCTGCTTAGGTAGCCACTCAAGTGAAAAAAGCCGTCGAGCAATGTGGAAAACAGACTTTTGGTTATCTTGGAGGACGAATGGCTGCCTCCTTTGATTGCAACTCACCTCTCCCCTCACAGTCAGGGCGATCAATACTTTTTCTCAAAGAAAAAAGGACATTGTCTTTGCTCACAAAATAGCCTTTCACTTTTGCTGTTTGGGGAGTAGGGGTGGTCCACTCTGACAAAAACACATAATCTATCCTCAGAGTCTGAATCAAGTTTAAAGGGATAGTTCAGGTGTATCGAGGTGGGGCTGTATGAGGTACTTATCTATAGTCAGTGTATTACCTACAGTAGATGACGAGAAACGGACAGGAATACCGGCACCAGAGCAAAGCAATGTACTGTTATGGATGGAGAACAGCAGTAAAAGGTAGTTAAGCCACCGAATAGAAAGGCTCATCTAAAAAAATCAATATCAGTTTCAGTGTACGCTATATTTAGAATATTTTCCAACGGGGAACTGAACTGAAAGTGAAACTTATCTATACTGTTTTTGTCAACGGAGTCTGGCTGCTTTGTAGAGAGCATAGATAAGTTACACTTTCAGTTAAGTTCTCCGTCGGAAAGGGCCGTCTGACAACAAGATAAAGCTGTGAAAATATTCTAAATATAGTGTACACTATTGAATTGAGCTTTTCTTATAGGTAGCTAAAATACGTTTTGCTGTCGGCCCCGTCCACAGCAGGGCATTGCTTTGCTCTTGTGTCGGTACTCGTCTCTGTTTCTCCAAACTGAGGACGTGCTGACCGTCATCTACTGTAGGTAATACACTGACTATGGATAATAACTTCATACAAACCCATTTCAAAAACACCCGAACATTCCCTTTAAGGCGTAAAATCATGAACTAAAGTCATGTAGTTTTACCTACTTTAAATATGACAGCCCAATAGTTGGCTAATCAGCAATGCCTAACATAATGTCTCCATTCGAATAAAAAATGATTGTAGGAAGTGGGCAAATTGTGCAATGTAAAGTGACAAATCAAAAAAGAACATCCTCCAGATAGTGTCAGCGTTTAATAAAGCTGTCTGAACATTTATGAAAGCATCATCACACACGGAAAAAACTGGACCAAGGCTGCCTTGTCTGGGCCAAAAGAGGTGGAATAAAGCCAATAAAGAGAGGAAACGCATCACAGTAATAACACCATGGGCCAATTATACTTAACTACTGCCTTCTGTCACAACTGGGTCACTGGGTCTTCTCCATGCAGAGTGGAGTAAGTGTATGCATGCGTGTCGTAGAGTGTCTGGTTTGCACATGTGTCATTATTTAATAAATTCTAATTCTAATTTGGACACACATTTGTTTTGTAAGGTCAGTGTTCGAGAACAAGATACTAACACAATGTTTTCCTTTTTGAAATCACATTTGAAGTCATTCGTTTATTGTATTGAGGTTACAGTTTTAATGGATGGAACAGTTTCTGTTGCTGGGAAGGCAAAGTCATTGTTCAACAGAAAAAAACTTAAAACCAATCCTTATATTTCCAAGCACAAAATGTCTATTTTCTGCTTTTCATCAATGGGAATCTGTTTTTCTTCATAACTAAAGGCAGATGTTAAGCACTCTGTTGAAACCAAAGTATCTGTGTACCTAAAGTCACCTAAGAGGCAATTTAAAAACACATCTCAGACTCTTGGCTCTCTGGTTTGTAACTGTGGAAGGTACTTGGAATTTAGCTTGGGCAATTTATTTCGGATGTTTACTTGTGGGCATCAAATGTTGGCTTTTTAAATACAGTTGTGGGATTTAGTGGTGGTTACACCTGAGCGCAGCAGGCATTGCAAAGTGGAAATTCATGGGCAACAAGGCGTGAGAGCTTGCAGATGGGCCATGGCAGCCGTGGATTCACCCCCTCACTAGTCTCGCTGGCTAAACAGACTTATCTCGCTATTCTGGTTGCCTTTAAAAGGTGTGACAGTCAATGCGCTTGACTCTTAAACCTGCAGTAGGCAGAATGTTTTTCGGCATCATTGCGCAAAAATGTCATAATAACCTTTCAGCATTCAAGTGTTCGGAGAAAAAAATAGACTTCTGCACCTCCTCATGGCTCCGTTTTCAGGCTTTTAAAAATGTAGCCCAGACAGGACACTTACAGTAACAGAATATTGATTCATATTTGATCAGCGCCGCCTAGTTTGACCGTTTGATCGGAGTTCACGAGTGACAGCCGACTCCAGCTCGGCTCTGATTGGTTGTTTTCCTCCGGTCTGTGAAATCTTGCAGATGCCATTAGGAGCACCGGAGGACACATGATTGTTTTCAGATTACCTGTCTCATGCACTACTGTCAAGATATAGTGACCGTTTTATAAAAATAACTTTTTTAAAACTATATTTGCTCCATTTCTACCTCCTGCAGCTTTAAGCAAACAGAGTTAGCATTATTAGTAATATTATACTAACTCAACATGGCTCGAAATACCTTTTAAAAACTTGTTTAGGGTCGTTCCTGTGCTTCTATAGCCAGTAGAAGGATTTGTCCAGTGTATAATTATTTTAAATAAATGTATATTATTCATTATTTTGGAAAAAAGAAAACAAATTGAAAGGGGAAGGAATTGTGGTGCCACATATTATACCAAAACTAAACGATAAGTGAAGAAAATAATAGAGCACAGAGAAAGATAAAGTTGCTCGTCACTAACGGAACAAAAATTCCACCAAGAAAACCTTTTAAAAGCGATCCGACACATAAAAAGAGAGTTTGTACATCAAAAGCCATGAAACACACGGGTCAGGTGTGAATCAACATCTCTAGCAAGAGCACAGCATTAGCGAGCTATGACATCGAGCAACGTCGAGAAACTGTGAAACCAGACAAAAAGGAAAATCATTTTTGTGCAAAGCCGGTTATTCTGTTACGAGTGAGGCAAAGAAAAGGTCACGGTATTCATTCTTCAACCTGCTACAGCAGCCAAGAAGCTGATGCTGAAGTGCATGCATGCACATGTGTGTGTGTGAGTGAGAGAGAAAGAAAGAAAGAGAGAGCCCAAGAGACAGAGTGAAAGAGGAAGAGAGCGCAGGTACAGGTTTTCTGCATATGCAGGCCTGCTAGTTTCACTATGATTATTTGCATGTGCTTTTATATTATTTTGTATGTGTGTGTGTCACCAGCCTCTCTTCTTCCTGCTAAAGCCCAGTGCAAAATGTTTAAGCCGATCATCTTGCATCTTCATTTAACCACACTAAACCTCTGAGACCTGTCCAATGCAAACAAACAGCAACAGTAACATGAGCAGAAAAAACAAAAAAAGGCTTCAGGACACACTTTTCCTCGTGGATATTATATGCAAACACGCGTTTCTTGTAAAATATAAACACAGTTCTAGAAAGCTAATGAAAACATGTGAAAGTAAGGAAGAAAATGTGTATGAAAATCCTTGCAAAGAGTATTGAACCAAAACAGGATAATGCAGATGTTGCATGCAAGGTCACGGCACTATTC
The DNA here is from genome assembly GCA_916700675.1 of Helicolenus avius. Classification (NCBI taxonomy): domain Eukaryota; kingdom Metazoa; phylum Chordata; class Actinopteri; order Perciformes; family Sebastidae; genus Helicolenus; species Helicolenus avius. Next base: position 4,252 of record CAKAKQ010018315.1, on the reverse strand, counting down.
ATTATGCTCATACACACACACACAAAAAAACAATGCTTCTTTTCAAGTGTGTGTGTGTATGTAAGAGAGAGAGAGAGAGAGAGAGAGAGAGAGAGAGGGCCTCTCAGGACCCATTGAGGTGTCACCCTGCTTCCAAAACATTCAAACGCTGCTGCGATGACACATAATAGGATGTGGGGGTGGAGGGCACGCAGAGAGAGAGAGAGGGTCGTCGTTGGTTAAACGCCCTGTGAACACATGCCAGAAAAGAAGAAAGACAGAACAGAGATCTTGAAGAAGGCGAGGATGGAGCGAGAGTAAAAAAATCTACATAACGAGCACGACAGATAGAAAAACTCAGAACCTGCTCTCCCTCTCTACATCTTCCTCCTCCATCCACGCGGCGTTGCATCTTTAAACTGCCAGTTGAAAGCTTTGCAAAAGGAGCCAGCATCCCAAATAGCTGAAGTACGTTTTGAACGTCAATACGTCCTGAGAGAGAGACTCCCGATGCTGCTCCGGCAACTACAGCGTTTTATTTTTTTACTTCAAACACACTTCCGATAATCCCCACATCGGAAACTCCAAGAGGAAAGACTTTTTTTATCAGGAGTTTCAGAGGATAATCAGAACAGGAGGCGTTTTATTTTATTCCTCCTCAGCCGGCAGTGGTAAAAATGTGCTCCTTACAATTGATTCCTTCACTATTTCCTCACCCTTTAATCTCCCCCCACCAGCTCCTTCATGTTGACACAGTGTCACAGTGTGTGGTGATAATAAAGCATGCTGCAGGTAAAAAGTGTTACATTAGCATTATGTGTACATCCCCAAAACATAGGCTGTGTTTGTGGGAGATTTTGTGTCACAGCAGTCATTTTTTCTGATAACCGGTATTACCGAGCGCTAGCTATATCATCAAAGAGTGACTCCCCCATCCTGCAACGAATGACAAGCGAAATCCCCCTCAAGGTAAAAGAAGCGTTCCCAGGCTTAGGAGCTGGCAAGGCGTGTGTATGGAGGAGATACGTTGAGTGTGTGTGTGTGTTTCTGTGTGTGTGTAATCTACATAAACAGCTTCATTCAAAAGCCAGATGGAGGGAAGGGGAAAAGAAGAAGAGAGCGAGACAGAGAAAGTGTGAGATAAGAACAAAAATGAGAAAGGTGCATGCCGGCAGGAAGAAACATGGAAGAGATAAATATATGACAATATGTTGAGGATGTCAACTCAACTTTCTCAAACTGGTAATCCTCAAATCCATTTTTTTGCTGATTACATCCTTAATTAAGTCGATTTAGTATTATATATGGATACACCGATTTATCCGCTGAACATCGGTATTGGCTGGTATTCGCCTAATGAAAAGGTCTTTGCACAAAAGGCGAATAAATAACAGCAAAAACAAACTAAACAAAAACATCGGTATCGGCCAAATTGTAATTTTAAACATCGGTATCGGCCCAGGCTTTTATACAGTATATTACTGGATTACTGGCAAAACTAACCATTACATATAACTGAGGGCCCAAAACTTTTCCCATCAGCAGTTCCCAGATCGCCAGGCTGACATCTTTAAATAGCTTGCTTTGCTTTGTTTGTCGACCAGCTGTCCCACACTCAAACTTTTCCAATTTACAATAAATGAAACAGAGAAAAGCAGCAGATCGTCCCGTTTGAGAAACTGCAATATTTGGTATTTTTGTGTGATAAAACAATGAATTGATTATCGCAATTGTTGACGATTTCATTTCTGTCAGTTGACTAATTAATTCATCGACTAAGTGATTCAGTTGATGCTAGAGCCAGGTCAGCTCGGCCTGTTTTAAAAGTTTAAAAATGTTCCAATCTCCCAGGCACCTTGAACTAATCTCCATCTGCAATGGTTTAGCTCGTCCAAAACCCACCAGAACACAGGTGTAGCATTTGAAAAGTAGATTTGTTGAACAGGTACAAACTTTTGATGTATCTAACATCAGCCACATAACACACTGTAGATTGCTGTAATCTGTTGATACGAGATCGCCAACAGCCTTATATTTTACTAACGTTTTATGCAACAATTGGTATGCCGACACCACATGGAGAGACAGACCAAGAAATGCATTATGTATGGATTTGTTTTTTGCAAACGAATGGGGGTGACTGTCAAAAATGATTTAAAAGCAATTATGCCTGCATAAACTGTCATAATTAACGGTAAAGGGGCGATGGGAAAAGAGCTCAAATCAGACTTAAATTACTGTTTAACTTTATTGACAAAAGCACAGTGCAAAAAAAGACTTGTTTTGACACTTTAAAAATCCTAACACAACATGATATGGAACAATTGCTTTACTATTACTTTATTGGCTTTAATTTACTGGCTGTACTTATTGCATTTAGACGAATAAAAGCTCTGCATTTCAGCTTTGGCACATCGGATTTGTATAACTTCAAACAGCTCAGTCTGTATTATCAGGCACGGTTGTAGTTTTAGTTAGTGTTTTTCTGCTGCCTAATGATGCTGATGATATAAGGGTGAGCTGACGCCTTTAATTGAGGAGAGATGCTGGAGCAGGGTAGGATGTAATGGATCAAACTGTAGTCGTAGACAAAGACTGAGAGAAGAGAAAAGGTATAGGCAATACAAGAAAAGAGTTTAGAGCAACAGAGCGAAGAGAAAAGTTAGAATATAAAGAAAGAAATTAAACCAAAAAGAGAAAGAGTGAAGGATAGCAAACTGGAGTAAGAGAAATCGAGGCAATATCATCCGAAAAGGGAGCCAGACTAAACTGTCTTTCCTCCACTTTGTAACTTCCATGTAAAACTTACTCGTGAAAACTTTTGACATGCAGCACTCAAGGGCCCTATCTCGGTGTCAGCCCGGCAGACTGGTATTAGCAGCCATGTTTTATTCATCAGCATTCTTAGTCGTCGTTTCATACGCCGCTCTCCGACTGCGTATACCGGGCGACAGAGCGCAAGGTGAAAAACAGGATTACAGCGAATGTAAATAATAAAATGGAGGCACATGAAGAAGATATTCGCTTAATCTGAGCTGGGGATTAATGCCATGATACCCTGTCAGACACGGCTGGGTTAGGGAGGGGGGAGCAAAACACAACAACACCGGCACAAAGAGACACAGCTAAACATGCACACACACACACACACACACGGAAATAGGATTGTGGCGTTATCAGACTTTGACTTTGAACAATAAGTGACTTTGCGGCAGAGCAGACAAACAACACAACAAGGTAATCTGTCGAAAACTGACGAGCTAATTCTGACAGAAGAGACATGAGGGAGTGGGGTACTGTATACAGAGAGGGAGAGAGAAAGAGAGGAAGAACAAGAATTAACAAACTACTGAAACAAAGAGATGAATATCACTTTTCAGGCTATAGCAGCATCCCCCCTTTATTCTCAAGCAGAATAAAGTTTGTCCCAGTTTATTGACACCTCTCACAAACTTCTTCCCCACACTTTGTCCAAACTGTATGTTTCACCTTGAATAATCTTCCACCGTCTATTATTTCCTGAACACTTTTTTTTTTTTACGAAAGCACCTTGAAGGTCTGTGACACCAAGACTATGCTGCAGGCCCCGACCGTCTGTCAGCTGCACTCTTGCTATTGTGTTTGTGAGGAAGTGGATGTGAGCGTAGGTGTGATGTTCAGTTTCTCCAATAAAAGGTTTAAAAGTAATACTCTAACATTTTCACATGCTTAATAGGGCTGGGACGATTCACCTATCTCCCGATTTGGGTGCCGATTCGATATGTATTGCGATTCGATAGAATGATTTATTGTGATTTTTGTTTACTTTTTCAACACTAAACCACGGGAAAAAGTTGAATCGTACACTTCTAAGGACATTTACTTTGGAAAATATCTAAATTAATACAGTAAGAATGTTTGATTTTCAGCATGTATGTGGTCAGAGATGTCCTGAAGTCAAATATATCAGTCATTGTCAGGCATTTTTTTATAATTTTTTTTTTCCAGCAACCCAAAAATCAAAGAATAAAAGACATTTCCCTCACAAATTAGTGGCATTTTCTTTTTCATTTATTAGGGACATGTAATGTTTTATACTTCTGGTGATTATAATCTAATCAATCTTATTTCCATAGATGTATTTTGTATATATAGTTACCTTTATTAGCACCTTATTTTGAAAACTGGAGGTAGTGACACGTGTATACTTCAGCTAACTTCGACAAGCCGTTGCTCGCTCTGAGCTCCCCCGTTAGCTCCCGCGTTAGCTCCCCATTTAGCTCCCCCGTTAGCT
>CAKAKQ010018302.1:0-11914 GCA_916700675.1 Helicolenus avius | reverse complement strand
AAGCCGTGACGGCTGGTAATACTGGGTTTTAGAGTGCAGTGGTGGCGTTGTGTCTGAAAGGGCCTTCAGTGAGTGAGCGATGGAGAGAGAAATGGAGAGTACCAAGAGAAAGAAATATTCAAAACAGGGGCAAAAAATGAATCAATGAATGAATAGTGATGAATATTAGTTTATGCTAGAGATTCACACAAGTTCATGCCAGAGGAACGAATTATTCAGTTTCCTTTCCCGAGAATGAAAAGTAAAATTAAAAGTAAGCCTATTTGACATAAAAATGCTCTCATAGTGTACTTATTATTTTGTTATTTTTAATCTTTAGAAGTCACCAGGATGCAGGAAACAAAGTCTCTGAAACTCAAAATTTCCTAGGGGACAACCCCCAGACCCCCCTTTCGTTTAGAAATCCTCCCTATTTTTGAGGTCTCAAGTATGGCATTTCATTAGTAGAATAAATGTAAGAATTGCCTTTGAGAACTATGAATGAGAGAGAAAACTGATATAATCTCATCAAACAAGAGCATCTGCATCCTCTGCAGAGTGATCACAAGGAAAACACCACAAGAGCAATTTTTGCCACAGAACTCTTGAATGACGCTCTCTCCAAAAACATAAATACTCGTCTTTGTTAAGTGGAAAAGCAGGGGGTTTCCGAGGCTGCTGTCCTCTCTTTTTATACACTATCACGACTACACGTACCCTCTCCAGAACGCATAGCTCTCTTCAGCCAGGATTATAAAAGAGATATCTGACTCTGATTGAGTGTTTCTTTTCCGTCTGCCTCGAGGCTCCACAACCACTCAGACCGTATTGACTTAAAAGGCTTTCTTGTTTCACCCTGCACCTGGACCCCCACCTAAGGCTACCTTTTTTTAGATATTCCAGGTGCTTTTGAATTGCAATGGCCATCGGCCGGCACTAGACATGTCCGTGGCAGAGCTCATTTGTGGTGACACTGAAGCTGGTCAACCTGATAAAATGTCCTCCAGGAAATGCCTTGTACAAGTTAGTAATTTGACTCTGCATAACTACTTGTGCAACACATCACTGTCAGGTTATGACAATGTGCTGTGGATTGTATTTCCAATGAAGGTGCTTGAAGTAAGACATTACAACCTGCTATTACAGCTCTACATCATTGAATCTATGCAAATATGCAATCCTCTAACAGTCTGCGGAAGCTTTTTTTGACAGGATACACCAGCATGTTGCTAATTTATTTTATGGCAGGTCTTCTGCAGAAAAGCATCCCAGCAGCATAATGTATAATGCTTATTTTTTTTTCTTTTAACAGTGATTTACTCCAGTAAAAACTATGAATCCTGAAGCACATCATTCATGCCTCTTGGTGGCTCTTCCTCACCCATTCTTCCACATTTACGGTCCTAAACTGCACTTAGCAGATATACAACATGCTTTACTCTGAGGGATATTCAGGGCCTTGGAAATTGTCTTGTTCATCATTCTCCTGGCTGCTTCATGTTTGTTTTGCCTTGTAATAGATTTGTTTGGGATAAACTTCATTTCATAGTCTTGCAAGAAACTAAACTGTTGTATCTTCCTGTGTTGAACCTAAAAAAATCAGAGGGGAGGATGAGGAGGAGCTGGATGCTTATCCTGGAGAACCCTTCCACCCCCTCCATGATGAGCTAGTCATGATGAGGAGCACCTTTAGTCATAGACTCATCCCCCCTGGCACAACACAAAGCGTCTGGGTCAGTCCTTCTTGCTGGTAACCGTCAGGCTCCACAACCAAGGCTGACACCCACATGAAAACTGGACTATCTGGACTATCTGCATCTATCTGCACTACCTGCAACCACCTCTCCTAACCACTGGTGCACTTTAAACTTTAAACTTACTTTACACTACATCCCATATACCATTTTATAGACTGCACATATTACATCTATTTATTGTACACTTCATTTTTTTATTGAAGGACGGTACACGCTATGTCCATTCACTATGTTCATTCACTATGTATATTCTGTATTTCTATTTATTGTTTAATAATCTGTTTGTACACCTGTACCTCTGTATCTGCGCTTTGCTGCTTTGACACCTGAATTTACCCCCGGGTATTAATAAAGGTTCATCTTATCTTATCTTATCTTGGTTGACTTCAATACCACGTAGATACCTGTGTGCACACTTCTATAGGCTAAACAAATGGCTGTACCATGAGCCACCTCTGAATACTACTTCTGCAAGATGCTGTGACATCTGCACGCAGCAGGGAAATTGTGAGAGGCTATTTGCTTCCTATATTCCCCCAAAATAGTCCATAATCTCCCAATTGAAGCCTAAATTGCACCTAGCAGATATACAACATGCTTTACTCTAATGGATATTCAGAGCCTTGGATCACCTTGCTTGACTTCAATACCACTTAGATACCTGTGTGCCAGAGCCACTTCTGAATACTATACTTCTGCAAGATGCTGTGACATTTGTACGCAGTAGTATATAATAGTGAGAGGCTATTTGCTTCATATATTCCCCCAAAATAGTCCAATAATCTCCCAACTGAGGAGAGAGAATGAAGCCCCACACTGTAAAATGGTGGTGGAGAGCAGAAATGTGTTCATATAGAGATTACTACTATGGCTCTAGGCTGGTTTATGGAGGTTTAATATCCAGTGGATAAACACAGTTATTGCCAAGTGTGTTGGGGCCAATTAGCCACCAACACAGAACTGAAATATGATCACAGCTATTAATTACCTGGACGTTGACTGGACGCTTGTTTCTTCCGTCTATGTTGAGGTGACAGTGTTGGCCACCGTCGCTAGTAGTGAGCTGTTATCTTCGCACCAAGCCAACTAACTTATCTTCTTCTCGACGCCAGGAGGAGATTGAGCAGGTTATCCTCAGGGCCAGATTATCCTCTGTTCCGTGTCCTATTAGTTGGCAGTGTCACTTTGAGTGTGTATTATCTCCTCTTCTTGGCAGCACAGCTGTGTAGTTACTATCAGGCTCGGGGTTTTCTCAACATATGGTCCTGAATGATAACGAGGTCGAGTCATTCAAAACGTCCAAATGTGTACAGATCAGAGGAGACATCGGGTAAAAATTCAATAAAAGGTCCAACAATAACTAAAAATCTTGTCAGTGAGTCGCCTCTGAAACATCCCCGCTTTCGTTTCGTTGTGAAAAATCACTCTGCTTGTTATCTTCAGCTCCGTGAGAGGACGTTAGGGATTGTGATTGACAGCTTTAATGGACCAATAGGAACGAGGCTATAGATACTAGCTGACCAATGGGTACAAAGTGTGGACGTCCATGGGCGGTCCCAAGTTTGAGTGACGTTTAGTAAAACCAACCGGTGATTACTATGGCGACGCATTGTCCAATCAGCACCCAGTCGAGGGGGTTCTAGCTATTCAACCGGGTGACGTCATTGGTCTATAAAGGCTGGGTCCGCATCATTACTAGGCCGGCGTACACCGATGATGACGTCATGTGTTTTAAAACGCCTGGTGGTGCTTACACAACTTTTATTTATTATTTTTAAAGTATTTATTCATTTATTTTCTGGAAGGACAAAGAGCCACATGATTGTTATAGCTGTGTACAACTGTATAATGACTGTGCAATATCATTATCATTATTACTACTAAAAAAAGGATAAGTTTAAGAGAAAATAGTCGAAGTATTATGAGAATAAATTCATAATATTATAGAGTAGTAATTTTACGTGTTATTTTAGAGGGGAAATAGACTTTATTATATGACTTTATGAGTTTGACTTTATTGTCATTAAATTATGACTTTTTTTTCTCGTAATATTATGACTTTGTTCTCATACATGTATAATGACTGTGCAATATCATTATCATTATTACTACTCAGGTGTAATTCATACTGTGCAATATTTTCAGGTGGAATTTCATTTCATTCTCACTGTGCAATATCATTTTCCACTTGTGCAATTTTGTTAATAGTCTGTTTATTGTCAATACTGTATATGCTCTTATTTTTATACTTCCTTCTATTTAAATGGTTCATATTTTGTTACACTTTGTTTTTGTTTTTTTTACTGTGTTAGCTGATGCATCTTGTTTTTTGCACTATCCCTTTTACTGCTAACCAGAGGCAAAAAGACCAAAAAATGATCTAAAAACAAAAAATGAGTTAAGTGGCTCGAATTTTGACCTCAATGACGTTTCATGACGTACTCGTACTTCTTCCGGGTTAGCGTGAAGGAGTGTGAAAAAAGGAGAGGACATGCGTCACATACACTTGCGCAGTAGAATCTAGCCTACACTCACCAGCCAATAGCAACGCAGCTTCAGTTACACTGCGCATGCGTCATAATACGGCGCTCAAAACCATTTGCATACCTCTTTCAATAAGCCTTGGTTAAGTGTTTTCTCCCCAGCATGGTTTTCCTCACATAACATGTGTAACTAAAAACTGGTAAATAAATAAGATGAGCTCTCAGAAAGGTAATGTGTCTCGGTCGCGAGGCCAGAAGCATCAAAATAACTTTGCCTTCAGAAACGACAAATACGGAGCGACTGTACAAGTAAAGGTGAGTGATAAGCTTTAATATAATATGCTAACATTAGCTAGCCTGCATAGCCTGTGTACTGATCTCAACTAGACACTTTAAAGTGTTGAATTATGTACATTGATATAGAGTTAACAATGTATCTGAAACTATATTGTGGTAGCATTAGAGATCCTGTATAAAAGTAAAATTATTATTATCATAACATCTCCACCATGTCTCTGCTTGATGTGATCTTTATTGTAGTTGGCAAACTCAAAGATCCACGATGGGCTCTGTCAACACTGCAAGGGTGTTCTTGAGTGGAAAGTGAAGTACAATAAATACAAGACACTGACACAGCCCAAAAAATGGTGAGTACACTTTGACACTAATTTCATTACAGAAAAGTATTGGCACTGCTACAACTTCTCCTGACTGCACACATCTCAACTAATGTCATCTGTTACAGTAAATAAGCAAGTAATTGTTGCTGAAGCAATAAGTGAAACAAAGCAAAGCAAGAGAAACAACATGGATTGTACTTATCAGTTAGTTAATCAGTGCATTTGCTTCTTTTCCCCATTTCATATTATTTTTTTTTTACTGGCACAAAAAGTATAATGGATCAGTACAACTATAAAGAAATCATGTTTTACATGTTTGAAACAGTGTTTTCCTAGACCAGTATTTCCTAACCCCCCCTGTTCCTCTTTGTAGTGATGGAGATAATGTGGTAGACACGGAAAGTTTAGCAATGTACACATTGGAATTGGAATTACATTAAATAATCCCGGAGAAGGGAAAACAAAAAATAAATAAATAAATAAATAGATGGATAAAAGAAATAATAATAATAGTAAATTGATCGGAAATGAGTATATATACCTACACCTATATATATATAGGTGTATATATATACCCATATACTGTGCATATGTATACATACACATATAAATAATAATAAAACCGTAATGCATAAACCAAAAATAAAAAGTTGCTGACATTCAGGCTGCCATATAGGACCATTGAAATCTTTAGTCTGGCACAAGGATCTTATAAGGGGGAGGAGCCGTGTGGCAGACAGGCAGCAAAACCCACGCTCAACGCAGGTAGGCACCGCACGCATCTCTACTGTGACACCCTACTATGGGGAAGCCGATCAACATAACTGAGCAATGGTCTCCAATGAGAGTACAATCTATCGGAGGAACCTCGCAATGTGAATTTAATTTTCTCCAGTTTTAGGAGACACAGAATATCGAGTTGCCAAGATTTAAATGAAGGTGGGAGGTTGGACTTCCAAAGAAGTCATTATGAAATTACTACACTGGGTTTTGTTTGTTTGGCTTCTGGTCAGGCTACATAAGAAATGTGAAATCATCGTTTTAAGCTCCCAGAATCTGACACTGACAGGCAGGCATTGATTAAGTAGGAGCCCCTGGAAAATTAAATTAGACTGATTGGATGAATTTGTCTGCCACATACAGTACATGCAGACCAGGTGGCATGTTAAATAACACTCAGGACAACTCCACATGTCGTGCATATGTCCAGTTATCTCCTGCTAGTTTGGCAAACATATGCTTTACAAATTGAGTTCAGGGATACAACAGTCAGACTTGTACAGCCTTTGCAGGTGTGTGACAATGTTGTATATGTGCAGTAACGTGTTGTGTTTTGGATTTGTTATTTATGTTATAGTTGTAGTTGGTTTCAAGGTGAAAATCGATGACATTTGTGCATGCATGTCTTCTTCTTTTAGTGTCAAGTGTTCTCAGAGGACAGTGAAGGATGCGTATCACATCATTTGTAAGCCCTGCTCTCTTCAGCTGGACATCTGCTGCAAGTGTGGGAAGAAAGAGGACATTGTTATTCCGTGAGTGCTCCTGTATTACTAGTGTGTGCGCATGTTTGTGTGTGCAAATTCATACATACAAAGGATCAATGACTGTGAAGTAATTTTGTGTTCTGAACTTCAGTAAATTATCAACTTTCCTGTTTGCTATTGAGAAAATCCTTCTATTTAGTGTAGCTAATGTTATTGTTTTCCTGCCAACATTGCCATTAGTGACTCATAAAGAAGCCATTCCTATCACATGTCATATTTTATATGACGACTGTAAGAAATGAATAACATTTTACCTTTTTTTGTTTTAAATCATATTGCCTTTATGAAGTCAATCTGAAGATTTTTCATCATTAAGCACATTCAGTAAATTGTACTGCAAGTCTGCCATCTTGTGGACAATGAGATCCATTACAACTGATTCTTAAAGCTGCAGTGGGTAGAAATGGAGCAAATATGATTAAAAAAGTTATTTTTAAAACGGTCACTATATCCTGACAATAGTGCATGAGACAGGTTATCTGAAAAAAGATCCTGTGCCTCTGTGTCCTCCGGTGTCCTCCGGTGTCCTCCGGTGGTCCTAATGGCATCTGCAAGATTTCACAGACCGGAGGAAAACAACCAGTCAGAGCTGATCTGGAGTCTGCCGTCCAGCTGCTGTCTATGAGAGCCACGAGTCAATCACTCACAAACTCCGATTAAACGGTCAAACTAGGCAGCGCTGATCAAAAATGAATCAATATTCTGTTACTCTAATGCCTATTTCTCGCCTCAAATGTTTTCAGTGCAGGCTTCCTGTCTGTTGGCTGTGGCTCAGAGCTGCTCTTATCAAACTACAAACACACACACTGATCATACCTGCACTCACAGCACAGAGAGGAGATGGGGGATCACTAGAACGCATGCACATAACACATTCCGTTCTCATCCGTGAAATACGTCCGCTTTATATCTGACCATTGTGCTTCGGTATCAGAAGCTAAGGGGCGTGACACAGCGGCGGCATTTGACCACCTGAACGGGCTGCACGCTGTAATTGGTTGAGGGTTACACCCACATGTGGGGCCCAAAGGTTGCATCCAGGGTAAATCAAAATCAGAAGAAAAGAAAAAATACAGGCAGAGGGCTGCAAGGTCTTTGCAGAAACAGTCACCACCTCTCACATCTAGTGGGGCATAAGTGATGATTGAGAGGGATTATTTTTGTATAAGTCTATACATTGCATATTATACCTTTCAACAGCATTTTAGCTTCCGTGTTTACATGTTCATTTAATGCCCCTATGTCTTCTGTAACATTGAACACAATGCCCTGAGGGATTTTTCCTTTGTTCTTGGAAGAGTACAAGTCAACATGAAAGCCGTTGACACTACCTCAACTTGTTTTTCTCTCACTGTGTAGGATAAACTCACAAGGGGACAAGAAAGAGGAAGAAGAAGAAGAAGACGTTGAACAGAAAAAGAAAGGACGTGGACGAGGGAAGAAGGACTTGGATGACTTGGACAGTGATGATGATGATGATGATGATGATGATGATGATGACTTAAGTGACCTCGGAGATGATGATGATGTGGGAGAGGATTTCGATAGGGGCTTAGAGACAAAGAAAACACAAAACAAGTCGGATGTGCTCCCAGATGTATCCAGAGTCAAGGTTAAAGAATAAAGACAGTGAAACGGTTCTTATTTTACCAAGTGGACCTTTTTTTTCATATTTACAAAACAAGTTTTCTAATCAAAGCACAGTACGATGTTTGAGATGTGATCATACTCAAATTAACAAATGTTGCTGGTTTGATGCAGAACCTGGATGATGAGTTACTGGTCAACACTGGGGCAGTTGAGAAGACAAAAGCTATCGGATGATTCAGATGGTTTATCAATATTTAGTGCTGTAGATTAAGATGAATGTGCTGTACGATGTACTGTACATTCACAAACCCATTCTCAAACAATGCCAGCTGGATGTATACATGTGAGTGTACTGTAATAAAAAGCTGTACATTGTGTACATTCATATCAAATTCATGTATCCAAGCTGCCAATTTTTCTCACAATAACTGAAGAAATGGAGGCCTTGGAGTATCACTAAAAGCAGAAGTATAGGCTTTGCCAATACTGACCCTGTCATGCACACTCATATTTTATATTACACTCAGTCACTAGTTTTATAGGTCCACCTAATGCAATCTAATACAACAATCCTACCTTTATGAGGGTTATAATGTTCAGGTTATTTTAACTGTTTTAAATCGGTGTTAATTGAACTTTATAATTATTGAGGCAGTAGTTTGTGATGCTGTTGAATTGTATTGTGTTATAATGAATGCTTCTCATATATTGTGTCCACTGCTATTATATGACTGATGGTTGACTAAATTTTAGAAACACATCTCAGTATAACAAAACAAAAAAACTATAGTTAGAAATTTTAAGTGTGTTGAAATATGTGCCAGAAGATCACTGTTTGGGCTTGTCCCCTTCCCTAGAATAAAACATGTTTAATTATAAAAATAAAAATATCAAATTGTTCAATATCAAATTCCTCAGAATGTTTTAAAAATGTGCAGTTTGCACATTTTAAATGTTCTCTATATGATAGCCAGAGCAATAATAAAGCAGCAAACAGCTATTTACTATGTAAAGATATAGAGGAGTAATGTCTACCTGAGCAGAGAATGAAGTCTCTCTCCCTCTGTGTGTGTTGTAATCAGAGCCTGATTACAACACACACAGAGGACTTCTATGAAAAGGACTTTTTTGGAAAGGAAGGTTTTGCTTTGTAATGTTAGCTGATGAAGTAATTTGCAAATGGAGTATCATGGAGATTGGATTTTTAATCCAATATTAGACATTAGAGATCGTAACGTAATTCTATGATGTATGATTGTAATGTAATGTCCTGACGCTTTTTTGGCCAATGCCCAGGATGATCGCTCACGCCTACGGAGTGCAAGCAACAGGATTCTGACTGCAGTTCACTTAATGGCCACCGGTGTCGTTAATTACAAGGATTCTCTGAAAGTTACATATAGTATCTTTAACTTTAGTAGCTCTGTTATTTAACCAAGCGGGACTGTGCTGCCCACCTGCTTCTAACAGGTAACATTACTAACTGTCCACCTGCCAATTTCAACACAGATTTGTTGTTCACAGTGTTGCATTATCAGGGAAACAACAGGGTGTGTCCTCTCAGGCTTAGTAACATCACGCTGTTGAGCGATGTTTTTCTCTCCACCATGGCTCCGGTCCAGAACAAACTGACACATGATACAGTCTGTGTATTCGTCATTGTGCATGCATAACTGTCGGAGAGCATCAATAGCGAGGGAACAATGGTCACGGAGGCATGAGATGTCAATAAATCAGATAACTAAGAACCGGTTCTCTATTTCAAGCCCTGGCATGTTCCCTATCTGTTAAAGTGGTGGATGGCCTGACGATTTTACCCGCCACTGCCAACAATTTACCCGCATTTGGCGGGTGGCGGATGCTAATTTCAGACCCTGTAAGTAGGTCAACACAGGGTCAATGGTACAATGAAATGTGAAGGATAAGAGAGCGGGTCAGCTTAGCAATAAAAGCATGTAAGTTGTAAGATAAAAAATGAAGACATAAATAAAATACAGTACTATACACACTTGAAAATGAGGATTGTTTGTAAAAGTCAGTGACAGTATCTCCAACAGTATTGCACAAATGTAATGAGAAAGAGAAATGAGATGAGGGGTTATGAGAATGGAATGAGATAAATAGATAGATAAATAAAAGATAGAGCACCATATACATAAAGTGGCTCAATAGCAGCAGTATGATGATGCAGTGCATCAGGCCTATATTGTTTTCTTAGCCTGTTTGGCTACTAGCTGAGAGTCCTTTCTGTTGGGTTTCTGTAAAGCAGTGCAGTCATACACTTCTGTGGAAGAAAACTCCTCCTCAAGTTCTCATTTTTCATCTTTATTTTCAGCTGACCTGTACACTTCGTGTCACTGAATAACCTGTAGTAACATGGTCATCTAAAGGGAGAGTGTGTTGTCATTCATCATGTGGGGTTGATACATTTATAAGCATGTGGCAGTATTTCAAACCTTACTTCCTCATTCGATGAAAGGGACATCACGACATATGGATGGATTCATCAATGAGCTCATAGGATGCAGAATTCATGAATGTTGCGATGTATTTATCACATGGCTTTGTTCTGCTTAAACACTCGTGACTCTGAAGTCAGTTCCAACTAACAGGCTCACTGAACTAGAAGCTGCTCTCTGTGTTTAAAAAAAGGAACATTTGAATTGGTAAAGGAGGAGAAATTTCAGCTGTGGGTGTGAAGGTATTATATCGTCTTTGTATTACCCCATTGTACTGGCCTATTGTTACTACGCAATTACCATGCTGTACGTTCTGCCCAACTGTAAGATGTTTCTACTCTATTTTTGTTTTTACCCACTGACAAAAATGAAACCCTAACTTTAACAAAATATTCTCACCCTTATTACCAATAGATTACCTGGGTATTATCTATTTCATTTAATATTTATATAATTACTTAAATAATAAATTCCCTGTTATTAGCAATAACCACTCCATAATTATCTTGTTATTATGAAGATGTAGCCCTTGAGAACTTGCCAAAACATGCCAACAAGTGCACCGACAAAGAGGAACAATTAATCACCCAAGACTGAACCCACACATATACGTGCTGACTGTCGTGCACAGAAGTATAGCAGCGTTTGCAATATTTCAGGGTTTTTTTAAAATTCAAGTTCCAGGAGGAAGTGACCACATTATTTTTGTGTATCCTCGTGTATCCTATGTTTGGACATAGATGTGCTTCCGTCTCTTGAAAGGCTGATGGTACATAATGTCCTCTTTAATAAAGCCTTCTCTCTCCGCAGCTTACTACCCAAAATGCAATTTGATTTGCAGGGAATAGAGACCTACAGGATTTAAAGACCCGTGAATATAACAGCAACTTCTTCTAGCCTCTTGATTCATTGATTTCAGTGATACTATGACACTGCAACACTTTCCCATCCCAACTCCTCACATACTGACGCTTTGTCAGACCCCTCAGCGTCACTCTTTTCGGTCAGTAAACATGTGCTTAATGACCCCTCAGCATCACTTTTTGGTCGCAGTAAACACGTGCTTATTGTTGTGAAGCAAACAAAAACACTTGCTTAGGTTCAGGCAATAAAAAACACTGTAGGAAAGGAAAAAACAACATGGTTGAGCTTAAAACTTGTGCGTTTGTACAGTGAAAATGATGGGACACGGGACACGAACGAACAGCTGATTGTAACGAGATGCAGGGGACACAAACACCAGTCTTATGGATGAAAGCCCTATGTCTGTTGGACCCATCCACCACCACTCCAACTCTCCCAGTGTGTGTCTTTCTGCTCTTAAAGGGACTGTTTGTAACTTCTCACACTTATAAATCAATCCGGGTCGGTGTCCCATGCGCGCTCACGTGTGGCTACGCGAGCAGGCATGGGACTCAGACTCAGACTCCAACACAAACTACACGGAAGCACCAAAACCGCCAAGTTATATCTAGTGAAGCC
>CAKAKQ010018301.1:0-12229 GCA_916700675.1 Helicolenus avius | reverse complement strand
GGTTGTGACCCTGTGACCGAGCCAGGTGACTGTTTACTTATCTGGCCACGTCTGTCATTAGTCACGTGACTCGCTAGTATCTTTAGTCCTGTGAGTCACATAAGTCATTAGTCAGTGAAGTGAACATCCACCACAACCGTTTCCTAACCCTAATTAAGTGGTTGTGTTGCCTAAACCTAACTTTATTTTAGTTTAAGTTTATTTTGAAAAGACACTATGCATCTTACAAGCTTATATTGACACGCCGTCCCTGACACGTCCAAAAGTAATGCTATAGGAGTCTCTAGAGTGTCATAGTCCCATGTCGAGGGGCACTAACCAAGCGAGTATTTGATGAGTTGGGAGAGAACGTGTTGCAGCAAAACACCAGACTGATGATTTACTATCTGGACTTTAAAAGATGTGTACAAAATAAAATGGTTCCCTTAATAAATAATGCATGAGTAAGTGTTTTTCCTCCTCATTATTCTCTCTGCACAAATGATTGCAAAGGCATTCCTTGGTTAATCAACACATTCTCATCACCAGAAAAACACAAAAAACCATGCCATCTATTGTTTGATGTTGAGAAACAAAAGAAAGAGGCGCAGAATGTCCCCGATACTATGAAGTACAGTCTGATCTATGGGTGTCTCTGATCCCTTCCCGCATTGGTCTTTACTATTCCATCCATTCCCCACTTCCGTTCTGTGAAATATATTGCTCTTAGCACTTGAATATGTAGCCGTCCCCACTCTGTTGGGTGAAAAATGGCTTTCATCTAGGATTTGAGCTAAAGCAAATTACCCCTCTGGTGGTGTAGATCACTTTTAAGGAGGTGGGGTTCGACACAGCAAGTGAGAGCGAGAGAGAAGTGGGGGGGAAAGAGGAGCAGTAGAAATACTGTATTTTGATAAAAGTAAAAGAGTTGGGAGCGATGAGTCAAAGAGAATAAGAAGGAGCATGAGAACAATTCGATCCTGTGGTTTTCATTAGGATTCAAATGAGCAGCGGTGGCAGGCAGGTTTTGTAAAGTAGTTTTTGTATCGCACATGACAGGACAACTGGCTCAGGTGGTCAAATATCACATTTCAAACCAAGATCTCTCAGCAAACAAAGACAAGAAGAAAGTTCTTTTGTGACAAGCGAACGACCCAAATCTTATTCCTAATATTTGTTTTTGTCATTGTCTCAGCCTCTGGAGAGAAGGATTTCAAAAAGCTACTGTCAGAGACAAGTTTAATCACCAAGCAGTGAAGCTTGTGCATAGAACTTTATCACTGAAAAAGTTCAACATCCATTTTTAATTGAATTCACCAAACATGACAGGGGCAAGGAAAGAAGTAAGATGTTCAAAACAGGAATGGAAAAAGAAAGGGAAAGGCAGAACGGGAAGGACAGAGAGCTGAAATAGGAGAGAAAGTAAAGGAAAATAAAGCACAAGACAAGACAAAAAAGGAAAGGAAAGAAAATTGAGGGGAACAGAAAAAGGAGTGGACGGTAAATGAAAGGAAAGAGTGAGTACTCTCTATCATGAGGGACAGGGAGAGAACAAATGTGTAGGGGAATGATAGCCTATGCTGCCCTGAAGCATACTGTACGGGTTGTGTTGTGTTGTGCCAACAACATGCACACAATTATCTAATGACAAAACCAGCTGGAAGCACTCCAGTTCTTGTCCCATGTCTCACCCGGCATATCACACAGTCACTGCGGTGTTGACTCAGACTTGACACGTACCGCCAAACAAGTCCATCCATCAGGCCAGAGTGATGATAATGAGTGAGGTGGCTGCAGGCGAGCCGGACGATAGGTGCGTTTGACAGATGGTCCCGTCAGCACGTCAGGACGACATCGAACCTCCTCTTTATCATTCCCACTGACCTCTCTTAGCCTCCTTATCATTCTACACTTCATTTCCTACGTTTCTACGGTCACATCACTGCGCCACATGAACAGGTTGGATCTCGAATGTACCCGTTTTTCATAAAATGGAGAAACAGCTCGACATCGATGAGATGATGAGATGAAAAGAGAAATGAGATAAGATGAGAGACCGTGATGAGATAAGAGAGAAAAGGTAGACAAATTGAGATTGACAAACTGACACGAGATAAGAGGAATGTGATTAAAGATGAGATAGAGAAAAGAGATACAAGAAATGTGATGACAAATAAAAATTGAGATGTAAAGGGGAGATAAAGAAATGAGATTAATCTAATTAGTTATATAAAGAAACAAAAAACAAGAAAAAGATGATATGAAATGGGATAAATTAGATGAGATACAATAAAGGATATTAAAGAAATGAGGATATGGAAATAAGAAAAGAGAAACAAAATGAGATACAAATGTTAAATGTTATGAGATAGATCACACAAACGGTGATACACAAAATGAGATGAAATAAAGAAATGAGACAGAAATGCAAATTTTCAAAATTACATGAAAATACAGAAAGAACATGAAATGGATGAGAGAATAGATGACAGATGATATAAATGTTACGAGATGGAGAGAAAAAAGATACAAGAAATGTGATGACGAAGAAGAATTAAGATTTGAGTGAGGAGTGAGTTGAGATAGAGAAATCACATTAAACTAATTAGTTATATAAAGAAACAAAAATGAAAAAGACACCAATTAAAGAAATGAGATGAGATTTAGAAATGAGATTCAAGAAATTAGATTTAGAAAATTATTTTTTTTGTCAACGTTAATTGATTTCCAAAAAATAAATAAATACATACATTTGCATGAAACCATGTCCATGTTGATAAGAGTATTAAATATTTGACAAATCTTTAAGGTACCTTTTAAACGCGATTAAATACTTTAATCAACTGACACCCCTTGTATTAAGATATATTACAGAAAATGAGAAAAGATAAAGAAATGAGACAGATAAATTTGAATTTTCATAATGACATGGAACTACAGAAATAAGATGAAAGAGATGAGAGAGAATAGATGAAATAGAATAATAAAGAAAGAAATGTTGCGAGATAGAGCAATGAGATGCAAGAAATATGAAGACATAAAGAAGAATAAGTAAAACAAGTTCAAAAAACCTGACCAGTTATTCAATGCCACATTTCAGTACTTGACTTTTTGATATTTGGTGCTGCGGATACATTTCCGTCGGTACCAAAAGAGGTTCAATAGACCCTCTGAGTTCCCGGCGCTGCATATTGCACAGCAATGTTAACCATCTGAATCCCTCCAAAATCATTCCTCAGCAAGTTCCCCATCTAACAGAATAAAATATTGCCTACTGGGTTTAACGAACACGCCCCGATACAGCTAAAACATGACATGTTGTCTTGACTGTATGGAAACAAGTTGATAAAGCCAACAGAAAAACACAAAGTTGTGTGCCCGGGCCTAGTTAGGAATTGATGAAAGCTTGGATATGATAAAATGAATATTTGATGGGCTTGCTGTGAGTGAGATGAGAGAGATCAATGCTCAGCCAAACAAAATGACACCGCAGTAATTCAGCACAGCTACAGTATGATGACAGACAGAGCTATCACGCAGCAGACTCGGGGCGGCTGCTGGGATACTCTGGGCAGCCTGATAAGATGTGACACATGGGCCCCCACATGTCCAACGCATATACAATCCCACAGTGTGTTTCTGCTTCCCTGAAGGCTTCCTCCAGTTCGAGGCACCCTGCAGGTATTATCACAGCAGCACACCGAGGTGAACTGACATCATTTCCTGTTTTAAAACCTCCCATCTCCGTTTCATATCTGTGACTTTACTCCCATCTCCATGTTCACTCTGCCCAAGGACATCTGTCACGGATGCAAAGAACATGTAAATGCTTTTTTTTTTCTTTAAAAAAAGAGGGTAAATCTCATCGCATAAGCAGAAAAATATTTAGAAGGAAGAGATTAGAGACCTGAGGCTGCTAGTCACATCAAAGACATCACTCTCATCTCTCGCTCTCTTTCTCTGTTTCACTCGCTCTTGTTCTCCCCGTCTCTCTGCGACTCTGCCTGCCTTCTCTCCATGGATGCGTGGGTGCAGCTGGTTCCTATGGCAATGCCAGTCTTTCTAAGCTCGACCTGTGTCCCCCCCTCTTTTCAGAGTACCGCTTACTTCATTAATTATGTACACATACGGACCGGCAGAATTTCCTTGACATTTATTAGATCTGCGCATTTAGTGATTTGTATTCATGGGGCCAGCATGCTTTATGTAACGCGATCCCTTTAAGAGTTGATTATTTCAGGTTAAGAGACCAGACTGTTCAGAAGGGAAATAGCACTCCCCAAATCTACTTCCTAATTTCCCTGCACTTTTAACACCTCGCCGTCGCGATAAGGCTGATAAGAAAAAGACTCTTCAATGATAATTAAATCAGTTGTTCATCATCGGCACATCAGGGCCACTGATAATAATTAGCAATAATGTGATACTGTTTATCCCTCTAGGGAGATCTCTTTTCTGGTTGCCCTCGGGCTACGGAGCAGCAGCCTTATTTAGAGCTGGTAAGGAGTCAGTTTCTGGCTCAAGGACAATTCAGCAGACTGGATGTCCCTGGTCATGTCACGCGGTTTCTCTAGCAACCAGGTGACAGACAAAGCAGGAAGACGAGCACAGTAATCAGCCAGTGACAAGCAGCAGATGGCCCAGGATGACCTGTTCGGTGGATGTGTGCTCCTGAAAACCGGTCGCAAGGGGAGACATTAGAGGGCTGATCGAGTGTGATCTTAACAGGGTGAGAAAACAGGTCAATTTACAGGAAATGTCTGACCTTTTCACTGTGGCTCACACACACACACTGATGTGGAAAAGATGAGTATTAAAACACAATTTGTTTCTGTAGCGTTTCCTCAGAGACCAAGACAGTGAAGGAATCTAACAGAGTACATTTACACAAGCAGTGGACTTGGTTACAGGTTTTACTTGAGTACTTCCATCTAGTACTACTTTATACATGTACTTCAGTACATATCTGAGCCATATATTCTACTTTTCACTCACAACCGGTATAAATGGCACGGTAATTTGTAACTCATTTTGCATGCAATAACAATGCCATTGTTGCTTTTGCTGTGTCATATTGACACCATGTAGTCTGTACTGACTGCAATGTAAATGTATCCGCATAAATAGGCTCCGGTCAGAGGTAGTGACATAGAATAAAAAGTGAGAAAGACAGCTGATGGCTAGTGGGTGTGGAGGTCGATGGATCCAACAAACACAGAACTTTCAACCAGGAGGCCGCTGTGTTGTTGATTATTTTGAAGTTACGTTAGTGACATGTCTTCCGTACTTATGTCAAGTTGTTTACGTACGTATTTTACTTAGTTCACGTAGTTATATGAAGCCCAACCATGATCTTTTTTCCGAAATCTAACTCAGTGGTTTTGTTGCCTAAATCTAAATGTGGACGCTTCATGGTAACGGCGTGGCGTTAAATGGCACAAAAAAAGCCTAAAATGCATTAGCATGACTATCACAGGGCATTAACGGCGAGGGTCCGGAAGATGATGTGAAGTATGTCATTTCGGGTCATTTGGTGGACTATTACGGGTGAGCGGAGAGCTCCGGGCGGCAGCATCACAGAGGGAAGCTGAACATCTTCCATTGCACACCATCCACATTGCAACGACACAAAGCCAGTTGAAAATTGGCGAAAGTTTCTTTTTAAAGCCAAAGATGTAACTGCTGTAACCACGCGTTCACTTAGACAACCGGCTGCGTCGTGAACGGAATTGTTCACATACTTGCATATGTACTACACGCATTACCGGAGGATCCACTAGCGGGAACACCAGAGAACTCAGACTGTATAGAACTACCTGATTTGTATGATGCAAACAATAGACATGCCGACACTTGAGGTTGCTGTCAGTTACTATCTTGTTAATTCTGAGATCACGGCAGAAAAAGCTACAGCAGGGCCATCGCAGAGGGAAAGTAAGGCCCTTAAATCAAACATGTCGCGTCACATTGTACAGGTCAGGTTTTTGTTCCTGTTTGAAGTTCAGACCTATAGTGGAGATTCTATGGATAGACTGGATTGTTCATTTGCACACCACCCACAATGCATCATACAAAGTCAGTCAAAAACCGGCAAAGTTTTCCTCTATTTTCTTCGGCATGTACATTATCTGGCTGAGCTCCATCGTTTCTTGTGGATGTATCCCGGACTCGACTCTCGTGGCCTTGCCAGGTTATTGCAACACCTCTGTGGTTCATTTAGATTTCCTATTTTAGCCTTTTGAAAAGTCCCCAAAGAGACTAATTAAAGTACAGTAACTTGGTGTAATAATATGCATACTGTATATCGACCTACTTTATATTCGTATACAGAAAGGCTCAAGAGGCCAAATCCCTGTAAATACAGGCTGGATGTACGCTCAGACGTGATGGATGCAATATTTACACAAACTCATCAAAAACCCTTGAATCCTCAGCAGACCTCGCTTTCTGTTCCATTTTATCATCAACTGAACACAAAATGATCTTTCAAATCAAAGAGTCCAGTGTTTTGCGGTTTTGGGCCAAAGTATAAGGAGCCCAAGTCGGCTTCTGATTGGCTCCCGGCCCGTTGATACACAGCTGCTGGCTGCACACTTCAAAGGGCTGCGAGGGTGGAAGAAGAAGAAGAGCCAAATACTCCGACAGTCACTCAGTTCTAATTGTAGAAATCGTGGACAGACGGACAGTAGTCGACTGTTCGGCCGTCATAGAGAGCTCCATTCACACACGCACGCAGCACACGAACAGCTTCACATTGTACAACACAATCGTATGCAATCCACACATGCACACACATCCCAAAGGACCTCATTACAGTGATTGGCTTCAGGACCTTTTGCTGATCAGTACAATCTTTTATGTTGCATTTGCATCTTAAGTACATAAAGTGCCTGAAATGCACGTGTGTGCAGTACGGGCACGTATGTGCTGGGTGTGCGTGAGTGGTTTTGTTAAGAGTTATAGAGCAGCAGAGAGAGAGAAGAGGAGAACAGAGGAGATCAGGGAGGAGAAAGGAGGGGGGAGGCCATGCATGGTCAGAGAGGGCAGACGTGAGCTAAATAGCTGAGTTGGCAACTGTAGACCAGAGAGGGAAGACAAGGGTGGGTGAGTCACACTGCTGTGTGATGAGGTACAGTGTAAGGACAGTAGACTTTTTCTGTTTCTTCCTGTGGGGATATGTTCTCTGTGGCTGGAAGCAGTGTGTCTGCATTGTAAGGTGTTTTGTCATCTCTACTGTATTTTGTGACGTTTTTATCGTCTGTAAACTGTGGTGCCGACAGTAAACAGTAGCCGTTCACGATGCAAAGTAATCTACACACAATGATCGCTCGCACGTATTTGATTGCTCAACGCAGCACCTTGCCGGATTACGCTGCATCGTGCTGCGGCAAAAGTTGAGCCTACTTTTTCAACTTTTCTGCAGAAGGAGCCTGTGTTTATTTGCAGGAGCCCTGTGCGTTGGCTCAGCAGGGGTGAGCGAGAGGACTGCACCTTTCCCACATTGCTGTCTATATGAACACAGCCTGGCTCGAAGTCAGTGCTCATCACAAAGGTGTTGAGGGCAGGACTCTGTGCAGTTCTCACACACCAAACTGGGAAAACTATTTCTTTATGGACCTGGTTTTGTGCAGGAGGACATTGTCACGTTGAAACGGGAACGGGCTCTCACCAAACTGTTGCCACAAAGATGGAAGCACTAAATTATTACGATAACATTATGATTTCCCTTCATTAGAAATAAGTGGCTATAATCCAAAAAGCTGCGACGATTAGTCCAATCCAATCTCATGGGAAGGCGTATGATAGCACAACATTTTAAGAACAGTCTGTGTGTCATGATAACGCATTTTAGGCATCACGGTAAGTAGAATACGTATGTAAACAATGTAACCTAAGTACGGAAAACACGTTACAAACGTGACAATCATAACTTCAAAATAACTCAACAACACTTTGGGACACAAACTCTGGTCTCCCGGTTGAATGTCCTGTGTTTGTTATCAGGATATCTGGGCCAAGACTTCCTCTTCCGTGTGCCGGTCATTGTTTATAGTCCAATTAGAGATTCAAAAATGGAGTCGGAATTGAGAAACAAAAGTATCTGCATATCAATGCAGATACTTTTAAAAAAAAAAGCTAATATACTGTAAAGCTAAATCGTCATAAGCGTTAGCCAATGGTTCCGATTTGCATTTCGGCCAATGCGTTCCACCTCTTTTGCTCTCCACCCGGTGATTGGTCAATAGTACTCGGACTAAAAACGGACTACAAATGGAAACCATAAGGCTTCCAATACCAAATAATTTTCCCGTTGCCTACAGATTCTGCATTCATATGCAAATATTAAATCAATCGGCAACTGTTTTGCTAATTGACTTATTGTTTTTTTGCCGTTTTTTTAAGCAAAAATGCCAGTCAGTTGTTGGTCTAGGTTATCATCTATATAATACTCAAATCAGGAACTACTCATTAACGATTCATGATTTGTTCCTCACTCGTTCTTTAGTAACTACTCACATTTTAGTGTACCGTATTGTAAAGTTTTACCCAGCATATCTAATATTATAGGTGAAAATATCGCTCATCTCCCAAATACCCTATTTCTAAGGAAGGACTTCTCTTTAATTCATGTTGGTTATAGCAGAGTGTATCTCTCAGGACTGGCAGGAGCAGAAAAGCTGTTTGCTGTTAGCTGAAAGAGCCCTTACAGTATATGCTTTCTCCAAAACACTGGTTACTTACATGGTTGGATGTTATTTATTCAGTATAAAGAGTAGTCAGAAAACATGGAAAGAAAGTTATAGTTTTATCTCCATGAATATGCATATACCCTAGGCAGAATAGTGCTGCCCTTATCTGACTGTATAACTTATCAGGCTGTTCTTATACACCGTTTGGAGCTATACCTATGAAAAGTAATTCACTGTATTTCATATATATCCCACAAAATCAATAAGTATGTAATCCACATTCCAATGTAATTGTGAACCCAGAAGTATAAAGAGCGACAAACGCCGCGTATCAGGGAGGAAGTCGGGGTGGATGGGTGGGTCAAAAAACACCGGACTTTTGCCCAGGAGACGGTTGTTCGTACCCTGTGTGACACCACAACGTTGACGTCAGTGTTGATATATTTGTCACGTAACTTCCATGCGCAAGTTACGCCACTTCCAGAGTTATTTTAACCCAAACTACGATCTGCTGGCCATCTTGACCAGGACTCTCTGACAGAAGAGATATTGTATCTCAATGGGTTCTTTCTGGTCAAACAAAAGATAAATTAAAAAGTTGTTTCCTGTGAAGACGGAAGTTTATTTTGAAAAGCATGTATGCATGTAACGAGCGGAAATTGACATGTGCGTCACGTGTTGCTGGACATTTGTAGGAAAATGAATGAAAAATGAGGAATAACTTTTCATAGGATACATTGCACTTATAGAGGGTATAGGTAGGGATCTTGTCTTCTATCTGCTTTCACGGTTATTTAATGTGTTTTATGTCTTAAAAAGTATCCAAGGGGCTGAGGGTCCAGATTAGCTGTAGCATGTGAGTGCAGTGATTTGAGAGCATCAGCTTTGTTCAGTATGTGTGTGTGTGTGTGTGTGTGTGGTACAGGGACATAATGGTGCACCCAGCTGTGTGTGACAAGCATACAGACGTGGACCCACAACAGAAACCAACTCCCGTGTGTGATATTTTGAGTTTACACGTCTCAAAGTGTCCTTGACTGAGCTTGCTCTGAGTGACGCAGAAAGAAGCTGTGCACTCTGTGAAGTCCCCAACACTCACATCTCCCTCTCTCCTCTCTCCTCCCTCTGTCTCTCATCCTACCACCCCACCCAGCAAGCCGGTCTTTATTCTAAGGGACATATCTTGGATTTAATACAATTTGAAGGGGAAGGAGGCAGAGGCAGGATGAATGATATATTGACTTCTATATAAAAAGCAGGGCTGGGGTGGTAATCTCATTTCAGGATGCAGTGATGAGATTCTGGCCTGTTTTCTCTCCAAGATGATGTGACTTTGGTCTTGACATCATCATGCTGCTGCTGCTGCTGCTTCTGTGTGCGTGTGTGTTTCATGCTCCATGATATACTCTGATTTTATCTGCGAGTTCAGCTAAAATTGCATCTCTCTATTCTTGTGTGCATGGTGGAGATACAATCTGAGTATTATTTTTTGCTCTCTAAACTTACTCTTTGCTCTCCTAAATTAATGTTCGAGGGCTTTTAGAAATAAACCCACCTTTTTAAAACAAGACTGCTCTCCTTTTTATGTACGATATAATATTCATGAGAAAGACAGCAGCAGCACAGGAGGTAGGAAGTCAGAACAAACGGTTAGGCAGTGATTGACAAACGTGTCTTCAGAGCATCTTATTAGGCCCAAATTTAAAGAATTTTCAGCCTCCCTTAAATTAAGAAAAAGACTATACACTATTCAAATTCAAGTCAGATGTT
Organism: Helicolenus avius; assembly: GCA_916700675.1. Lineage (NCBI taxonomy): Eukaryota > Metazoa > Chordata > Actinopteri > Perciformes > Sebastidae > Helicolenus > Helicolenus avius. Next base: position 1,790 of record CAKAKQ010018301.1, on the reverse strand, counting down.
ACATTTCCGAAACAATACCTAATATATTCTGATTGTTGTTAGAGTACAGTTCATGTTAAAGCTATAGCAGACTTCATTTCATTCCTTTAGTCACCAGCTTTCCATTCAGCTACCTGCTAGTTCAACTTAATGGCAGTGCTCTGTACAGTATATGTACTGGTTAACCAGCCAGTGTCGCCTAGCAACAAGTTACTGTTTGCATTTGTTTATGTGACAGTTGACGTTATTTAGATTATAATCATCTGAGGCGGGTGGATAGTTGTTTATTTGTTATATTATGTTGTTAAATGCTACTTGTTGTTGTATGCAATGTAATGCAAAGCAACTTGAGCTTACTTGTATTGAAATATACTATATAAATAAAATTGTCTTGCCTTGCCTACCATCCCCGTGAACTTATGTCCGAGCAGGGCTGGATTGGGACAAAAAAAAAGAAGAAAAGAAAATCAGCATTTTGGAATGGACTAGCTCACACACAACACCCATCTCCACGCTCTCCTACGTATACCAACCGTGCCACACCCTAAAAACACTAAAGCAGTGTAACGAGTAAGAGGGAATCAAGGAAGGTTTAAGAGAGAGGAAACATAATAAATACCTTCAATAAGCAGCGCTGCAAAATTGTATGCTTCACTGTGATGAACAGGGCTTTCCACAAGGGTATGGACTAGCCAGCCAGAGGGATATAGCTATAGTTGTAAATAGCTATTAATATTTAAAACCACGTTTATTCCTGACTGATCGGAACTGTTGCACTTAAGAACCATTAGACCTCGACTTTTGACTTAAAACTATGCAACATCTTTTGGGACCATTAGGCTATAGTTAAATAATTAGTTTATTATTTACACATATCCCAGCCTTCATCTGAACTTTTAATTCTTCTGGAAATGTTTGCCCTGTAAAATAATTCTGTAAATCAAAAGAGCAGATTAAGAAAACATTTAAAAAAATGTTTCATTATTTGTTGACAAATTTAACAAAAAAAAAAAAGTTATGGCAAACAGTTTATGAGTAATTTCACAAAAAGGAAGTGAAAATTGTATCATAAATTATAGCACCTTCGTTCTCAACCACCTCCCACGTGCCGTGTGTTTTTTATGTTCATAAGCCTTAAACGCTGGCGCTGCTGAGTCTCACAGAGAGCTTGATATGGAGACGGAAGAGAAGAGTACTGGCAGCTTGTAAGAAGTGCCAGTACCAGCCTACTTCGAGCACTGGCACGGACACAACCTCTCAGCTGAGTGCACGCACGCATTTTACACACACATTTGTAGCCTGTACAGCATGTGGGGGGCAGGACTGATACATACAGATCTCAATTATCATCAGCCCAGTGTCCATTTAGAAAAACAACAATGGGCTGATCTACTTGTTTTATGGGCCGGTAAGACAAAAAAAAAAGACAGTTGCGTCGGTCCGAAAAGGTTCGTCGGCCCACTGGGAAAGTGCCTGGTATGCCAGATGGCCAGTCCAGCCCTGTGTCTGGGAAGAAAAACTAAACTATGTGGCATTTTTTTCAACAGTGATTTGATATTTTTAATAACCTCAAATGTTTAGCACAGCACAGAAGATGATATATTTAAAAATAACACGATTTCAGATCAAGTTCCCGACTTAATGACTGATGACTAATCACACAATTCTGAATATACTGTAAGGAAATGACATGGTCTACCTCCCAAACCCTAGTTACATCAATAGTAATATCCTGGCACCTGATTCACATATAGTGGAATTTATTGGCACTCTGATACGACAATTATACTGGATTCCTCTGCTACTCAAAA
>CAKAKQ010018300.1:0-16551 GCA_916700675.1 Helicolenus avius | reverse complement strand
AGAGGAATGACACGGCGTGGGCTTGGGTTTCAAATTCACAAGCCTGTCTCAGACAGAATAAACACGCGTAGGCCCAAAATGACTTAGAGTTTCCCTGCAGTCTGAAGCTAATTGAGAAATTTAGGCTGGTAGACATAAATAAATGTATACCTCTTCATATAGGCCACAACATCTAACCGGGAATTAACCCGTCCCTACAGCAACGATAGCAAATATACATAGTATTTTAGCTTGTTATTGTAGACTACACCTAAAATAATGAAACATAGGTGCTGTAAACTTCAATAAAAAAACTAAATCTAAAGACCCAACTCACAGTCAGTGTATTAGGGTCTGTACAGGTTTTGTTGTAAACATGGGTTATTCAAATATATCCAATGGCTTGAGAGCTACACTTGGAAGCCAAACTCCTGCAGGTGAAAATCCAAAATACTGAAACATTGCATTAAAGCTGCATCAATCCCTCGCAAACTCCGATCAAACAGTCAAACTAGGCAGCGCTGATCAAATATTAATCAATATTCTGTTACTGTAATGCCTATTTATCTCCTCAAATGTTTTCAGAATCATCTTGTAGTGTACTGTTTAGTTGTAAAATGAGAAAGTTTCCGCCCACCAGCCGGAGCAAACTTTATTTAGCCTCATAAAGTTGCTCTCAAAGTGCAACAGATTGATGCTTTTAACTTTAACATTTACGAAATGTATCGCTATATATATATCGCAGACAAAAAAAACATTGCAACCTCAGCGCTAATATCTTGTAACCATTACTTTTTATAGCACACACATAATCCCGACTATCGCTACATACATTTAAAAATATCTACACACAAATAGAAAATGGTGAAAAACCCCTGATTGCAATAACTCTCATAACAGGGCTAAGCCACCAAACCACTTTTTCATCATAGTGGCAGAACACAACTTCCTGTTTTAAAGCCTTTATTCACTCTCACTACCCTACCGGAGTCATAAGAGCCGGCCTTTACTGAACTCCACTTTAAAAACTGTCTGACTTCACTTTTATTTTAGAGGAAACTTATCATAAAGGCTTTATTATTACTTTAAGTGAAATGACAGATCTGAAAACTTGCAGCCAGTTACATACAGAGCATCCAGGTCTATTCTCATCAGCCTCTTATGATGTTACCGCACTACGGCGAATTTTGACCGGCGAACAAAATGGTTTTGGTAGAAGTGGAACATAGCCAGGAACTATGCTAATGCTCAAAGGAGCGGCAGCCTAATATAATAATATGCTTTAGCTGCCTGCAGCCTACAGATCCAGTAAAAGTCAGCCATTAGGCTTCACATGTAATTTTCATTAACTTTTCTTGGAAACAAGAGTCTAAGCAAGACCAACAATTTAGCAGAGAGAGCGAGAGAGAGAAAATGTTCACCAGACTATTACTGAACCCACATCCTCCCTTTTCCATCCACAATATGGTCTCCATTCATTATTCAGACTGGAGATGCACTTTCCTTGTTCCTCAACTCTCCACTCGTGACATCTTTGGGCAGCACTTAACCGACGGGATACATATCAGCTGCTTACGATTCAGGTAGAACTAAGAAAAAAAAAAAAAAACATTAAATGTGAAAAGACCCCTTCTACAGTTTTAATCAATTAGACTAAATAAGATGATGGACTTTCTAATTGTTTGGCAGAACTTCAGGTTTTGAAGATTCGGTCTTTGAATGACTCACTGAATTAACCCGTGTATTCATGTTTTTAGGGGAGAGCTGCATTTTAATTCAGTGTATTGCAGTGCCCAGAATTTAGAGACGCCATAAGTGGAAAAAGTAGGCCAAGCCTTAACCCCTTAACACTGCGACGGCCCGGCCGCTATTCTGTCTTTCAGAGGTTGTAGCAGGGCTGAGTGAAGTTACTGGTATCATATGAAACTAGAAAAAACCTAAGGAATCCATCGCTACCAACCATGTCATACTAGCTTGTCAGGGGAATGCTAAATAATGCTCCAAAGTTAGGCTAAATTTTGTCGAGGACAAACTGTCATGACCAAATTTCAAAGGGGTCCCTTGACCTCTGACCTCCAGATATGTGAATGAAAATAGGTTCCCATGAGTCTCCCCTTTACAGACATGCCCACTTTATGATTATCACATGAAGTTTGGGGCAAGTCATAGTCAAATCATCACACTGCAGCTGCATTTCCAATAATAGTATATAATAATATATACATACATTTGCAAAGAGCAGCATATTTGCCCACTCCCGTGTTGATAAGGGGTATTAAATACTTTACAAATCTCCCTTTAAGGTACATTTAAAAGGTACATTTGAACAGATACAAAATGTGCGATTAAATATTTTAAATCGATTGACAGCCCTTAGTAAGAAGTTTTTGAAACTTGACCTCACTGTATAAAATGACCTGAAGTGACCTCTAGGATAATCACAGCCTCATGAAACTTTACAGCCACAAACTACTGGCCTAGAGCATTCAGAGGATGGATGGCTTTCTTAGGTATATTGACATTAAGGGGGTTTCTGAGCAGTTTCCACAACAGAAGTGCTCGCCATCCAATCGCAGAAAAATACAATTCCTGCAGATATCTCAAAATGTTAAAAGTTTTTGATACCAAATCACGGCATGGCTTTTTCCTATGGTGTTCCTCAAGATCTTGGTGTCTTAATGTGGTATTTTGGAGGGATTATTGATCATTTTTAATCAATTCTTAAGTGGTAAAAAATGGTTAAATTTAGCACCAAATCTGCGTAACAAATGGTATCAACCTAAAAACTTTGAGCATGGGGATGACCATCGTATACTTCTATCATCATGTTCTACACTCTTATACACTTTCACAATTTAATTAAATGTATTAATTAATTGACTAATTAATATTTACTTCTTATTAATGACTGGAATAACTTGACACACAGTACTGAACTACATCTCAAATCTTCAGGCTCCCAGCTTTCAGATGATGTACACCACTTCTACGTGACATCTACTGTTGTCTTTTTATCTCCCCCTGAACATCCCCTGTCCCCCTCTAAAAAAAAAAAAGAGGGCGGAACGGTAAGGGGTTAAAGCAACTCAGAAAAAACACAATCAGTGTCCAAGCTACAGTACAAACCACTCCCTGCAGAACGGTTGGCTGAATGTTTGGCCGTACTATCATACCCATCGTGCAAAACGTCAACAAGATTTGGGACCTCTCTTGACTTTTTTGTTGTTATCATTTACTACTTAGACAGTTACTTCAAAGTCTGCAATGAGTGGCGCCCTGGTGAAAAAAAAAAAAATCCTGTGTGCGTTCTGGTAACACGAGCTTGGTTATGATTGAGCGGAAATGTTAGACAAGCATCTAAGTTTCCCCTTGCCTGCTTCCACCCTCCTCATCTAGCCACATGTGAAACCACACTGGAACAGCTCGCCCGGCCAAAGTAAACGCTCCAGCCGGTCACATGGCACGTGTTTACTCTGGATGCCAGGTTCTTACATGCCAACCCCTTGCTCATATTCTGGTGATAAATGATATCAAGCAGTGTGATTATTCTGCCGTAATCATTGTATGCAATGAACCTTAAAAGTGTGAGACACTTTCCCGCAGCGAGCTGCGAGATAAAAGGAGGCCGTCGCAGTCGAACTGTGCTTCGTGTGTGTGTGTGTGTGTGTGTGTAGAGAGGGTGTTCCTCGCACTGACTCATCTATAAAGCTGCTCTGAGTCTGCAAAAAATCTTTGAAACAATGTGTAGGCTAACCCATTTTCCAACTGCTCTGAAAAGAACAATACATGTAAATGCGATGTGTAATTCATGAGATGGAATGAAAGCTGATTTCTGTGTATATGAATCTCTTGAAAACAGGCTGGGTCACACACTCTGGCAAGTACCTTAACTGAACTGTATGGTCTGTTTATTCTGCTTAACTGATGTGAACTGCATTTATATAACATGACACGAACTGAGTTCTCACAAAGCAGCCACTTCAGGCAGAGTGAGCCTTTTTTATTTAAGGGTCAGTTCACCCAAATTAAGAAAAAACATATTTTGACAATGAGAAATATTATCCAGAAACCATCACAGGTACTGCATTTAGCATAAAGCTCAAATCATAACATGGCAAACTCAAGCCTAAAAGGAAACAACAACTATGACTTGTTGACTTGACATCTTGCTGTTAAATTAAAGCACTACAAACAATTTACCATTCATGTCCATTTTACTGCTGTGGAGGCAGAAATCTCGGTGACGGATATCTCAAAACCTGGACAAATAAAACTTGAGTGAACTGGCCCTTTAAGCTTTTATTTTCTACGGGTTTTTTTTTTTGAGTCAGCCAATCACAACAAACCAAAAGCAGGATATCTAATCGATGACAATAACCGCAATCAATCTGTGTGTGGCGATAGGAAAGTAAGGGGGATTTGTTCACCGTGATAACCGAGAGCCGGTATGGATGGAGTAGGTGTTGGCTGTGTCGTGGGAGTTTCTGTTTTGAGTGTGAAAGTTTTTACCGAATGCGAAAGAGTGTTTGCTGATTTGTGTGGTGTGACCTGCTTTCCATCATCGGCACAAAATATTGCTGAAACAGCAGTTATTGTTAAAAAAAAAAAAAAAAAAAAAAAAGGTGTGACGGTGAACGTATTTTTCTCTCTAGGTCCTAATAACGTTGCCTTACTCAGACTTTTGTCAGAGTCTGACACATTACAAAGCTGAATTACGTCAGATTGACACCAGACCCCCTAGAACATGCCGCATTTGCTTTGAAAGAAAAATTGTGTTTGTACTGGGAACCTCCCAGTTCTAAATTAGTGCTTGCTGTAAAAATGAAACCGACTGTTTTCAGTCAACTTTTCCTGCGTAAAGACATAAAGACGTGTGGGGGTTTGCTGACCTTTTACGGCATCTTTCATGTGACAAAACCTGGCCCTGCTGCAGATAGTGAAAATAAGAAATTGTTGTATCTGGAAAGAACACTCTCTGGAACATAGTGTTCGCCACAGAGAGAGAGAGAGAGAGATTTCCAGTTCCAATAAGATGGATCTGACGGGAGGGGAATTTTCTCCTTCACCAGAATCCATCTTCATTCCACCACAGCGGGTCATATTCCTCATCTTTAACGTCTCGGGAGGTGTTTAATCGCCGTGTTCACCCTGATCTCAGGTCAAACACCTCAGGGAGGGACCGTGAACTGTCTCGGTCAGACTGGCAGTCAACCAGCCTGTTCACTGACACCAGATCAGTACTCCGAGTTCATAAAGTCATATGAAATCATGCTCTCAGAGTAGCTCATGTGGAGCAACAGGTTCACTCAGCTACAAAAGCAACATGTCTGCAACATCTCAATGAGCCAGAGATGCACCGATCCGACTTTTTCAGTCCCGATACCGATACCAGGGCTTTGGGTATCGGCCGGTACCAATCCGATACCAGTGTTTAATTAATGAGCTGTATGCCTCACTGTGTGGAAGTGACTGGGATCATTCTTTTATGTGTAAAGCAACATGAGGCTTGACTTAAACATTGGTTTCTTAACTTTGTAAAGCAAAATGTAACAAATAAATACAAATTTTCATTTCATTTATACAAATTAATTTTTTATTTATTATTAAGATAATAAATCGTACACCAGCAACTTTGTAAAAAATCTTTAAAATTAACAGAATTTTTGCTTACTATTAAAATAATAAATCATACACCACTAACTTGGTAAAAATTCTTCGAAATTATTAGGAATTACAATTCAGGTGTAAACCTTTTTATTTCAGCAACAAATTGGTCAAAATATAAACAGGAATTCAAATTCCAGCACATAATGTATATCGTACATAAACATAGAATAGAACTGAATAGATCTGTCCCATTCTCACCGATACCTGATCCAACTACTTGAGTCAGTGTTGCCCGATATCCGATCCGGTATCGGTGCATCCTTAAAATGAGCTACATACAAACTCCGCGCCAGCTGTTGGAGACCTTTTCCTGAAGCTGACTCTGACCTTTGACCTCCCAATGGAGAAGTGACAGAAATATATTTGGAACTATAGAAACATAAAGAACTTTCCAAAACGCATCACAATGCCATCACTCCATCGGGGGAATCTTACTCCTCTCTCCCAATACCGTTACTGATACCTAAACTTAAAGAATGCATATTGTAGAAAGTGAGATTTCCATGTCTTTTTTTTATTATAAAGCAGCTCTAGGTGCTATATAAATACTGTGAAAGTATCAAAGCACTCCATCCACGGAGAAAAGCACACAGCCCGTATTCAGAAACTGTGCCTTTAAACGAGCCGGAAAGGCCTCCGTAACGTTGTGATGTCACAACAACCATACAGTCACCGGTAGAATTTAGTTGTAAAGTCAATTATACAAAGTGCAATACGACAACATATAAGAGTCAGTCAGTAATAACTGTACTACACCTTTTTGATTTAATACATTTTATATTTTTTATGCTAGCTGAAATAACCTGGTATATTTATAGTGTATTCTAGTATTCTTTATATTGTGTATTCTATAGATATATTTCTCTAGTGTTGATAAGTACATTTTATTTACTGTTCCGGCGCATTGCCTGGATAACCTGCTGCTGTAACACAATCATTTCCCAATTTGGGATCAATAAAGTACATCTATCTATCTATCTATCTATTAGGATTAGGGTGTAAGAAAATATAGATGGATACCCATGAGTATCGCAATATTATGTTTTGTGATACTGTATCGATTCTCAAAAAACGCTGTATCGATTTTTAATTAACTGTCATTTAAGCTGGTCGTCGCAAAGGCAGCTAAATAACGTTCCAAAGTTACGCTAAATTTTGGCGAGGAAAAACTGACCGTTTTCACTGGGGTTCCTTTGAGCTTTGACCTCAAGATATGTGAATGAAAATGGGTTTTGTCTGTGGGTACCCACGAGTCTCCCCTTTACAGAAATGCCCACTTTATGATAATCACATGCAGTTTTTTATTGACTGTATATTGACTATGTTTAAGGTAAATAGAGAGGATCCATCCAAGTCTACACTGTACAGTTCCTATTAAAAGGATCCAAACTGGACTCCCTCCTCTGAGGGTCACGTCAGGTGCACACATCCAGCCCTGCTTACATCCAGTTGAGGACACAAAGTGAGGTTGTCCACCACAGAACAATAACAGTCTGTTTGCACGTCTCACAGATCCTCCTGCAGGGAAATCCTAGCTTGATGACGTATTAGTGCAATGCCTTGACCTCTGACCTCCAGATATGTGAATGAAAATGAGCTTTGTGGGTACCCACAAGTCTCCCCTTTACAGACATGCCCACTTTATGATAATCACATGCAGTTTTCATTGACTTTATATTGACTATAACGAAGGTAAATATGAGATAATCCATCCAAGTCTACACTGCACAATTCATATTAAAAAGAACACAAACCAAACTGGACTCCCTCCTCTGAAGGTCACATTCAGCACTGCTTACATCCAGTTGACGACATAAAGTGAGGTTGTCCACATAGAACAATAACAGTCTGTTTGCACATGTCTCACATCTCTGTTGATGTCTGTGTACAGCAGATCGTCCTGCAGGGAAATCCTAGCCTGATGACGTATTTGTGCGATGCCTTGACCTCTGACCTCAAGATATGTGAATGAAAATGGGCTCTGTCTGTTGGTACCAACAAGTCTCGCCTTTACAGACATGCCCACTTTATGATAATCACATGCAAAGTTTTTATGGACTTTATATTGACTATGTTTAAGATGATCCATCCAAGTCTACACTGCACAAGTCACATCCAGCACTGCTTACATCCAGTTGAGGACACGAAGTGGGGTTGTCCACCACAGAACAATAACAGTCTGTTTGCACATGTCCCACATCTCTCAGATCCTCCTGCAGGGAAATCCTAGCCTGATGACGTATTAGTGCGATGCACGCACAGCTGCAGGGTTAGCCTGCAGGCCTGCTCTGCACTAGCTACACACACACACACACACACTATATGACATCTTCCATAAGGTTCATCTCTCCACTTATTGTTGCATGTGCACTTTCACGTGAACTCTACACCTGGTGAAGCCTGCTATGTGAATTATTCATTGTGTAAACACAGAGCAAAGCCAGAGGTCCTCACTGCTGCTGCTGCTGCACATAGATGCTACCGTGATAACACTGCAAAACGAGCCCTGTTTGGCTCCGTTTCCTGCCTCTTAACAGCAGCTATCTGGGTGCAAACGTTGGATTAACTTTAAACACGGCTCACCTGGATCCCCAGTTATGTGGAGGAAGCTCCTTCAAGCTACGACAGGCTCATTTCCGTCGTAAATACCTGGTCAAAATCGTCGATCCTCATAACTGTTTCTCTGCAGCCATTTTTGAGCCAAACCGTTCAAACTTGATCCCGGCAGGGGTGAAACAAATGTGATTATTAATTAAGTGCATTTTTCATCTTATTATGAGTACCAAAATAATTAAATAGAGTCAACTACAATGTAAGTTTGTGTTTTATTTAGCAATGTGTGTTTCAGACGGGTGAGGAAGCAACATCCTTCTGTTAGTATTTCCCAGGACACCCCCGTGAAGGCAGAAATGGTACGGCTAGTCGGATTCCGTGGAGCTACTTCTCTCGCTGAGTGAAAGCAGCCAATCAGAGGCCGAGTAGTGAGTAGTAACCTGTAGCAGTACAACACAGAGCAGAGCTGTCACTACTGTCAGACAGCTGGGAGCACGTCAGGAGCATCACAGCAGTCTGGTAAATGATTATTATAGGAGGTTGTAACTGTAATGTAACGCTGTAGTAACACTGCAGGCACACACACTATGCATACTCACTTATATGATGCCAGAATAATAGAAACAAGCAATGGTGGAGGAAGTATTCAGTTCCTTTATTACAGTAAAAGTAGCAATACAACAATGTAAAAACATGTCACTAAAGGTAAAATTCCTGCATATAAATTTTTCTTTTTTTTGTTAATTAAAGGGGCACTCCACCGATTTCCCAACTTTATGGAAGTGCAATACTAAATCACTAAAGTACCCCTTTAAAGAGGACCTATTATGCTTCTTTTCAGGTGCATATTTGTATTTTGGGTTTCTACTAGAACAGGTTTACAAGCTTTAAAGGGACTGTTTGTAAGAATCAGAAATGCTTGTTAAGAGTGACACCTGTGGCCGTTAAGTCAACGAAAGTCAGCATTGGGCTGGCGCTTACCCGCTCTAAATAGACATGAACGAGCATCGCTAAAAACAGTGAGGCGACACGCGTCAGACAGCTGGGAGCACGTCAGGAGCATCACAGCAGTCTGGTAAATGATTATTATAGGAGGTTGTAACTGTAATGTAACGTTGTAGTAACACTGCAGGCACACACACTATACATACTCACTTATATATCATCTATATCTATATCTATCTCAGGTCCTTCCATCCTGCAGCTGTCAGACTCCACAACCAGCACTGCACCAAGTTTTATTTTATTTATTTTGTATTTGACCTTTATTTAACCAGGTAAAATCAATTGAGATCCAATTCTCATTTACAATGATGACCTGGCCAAGAGGCAGCAGCAAGAGTATAGAAACACAGTGACAAGACATGAGAAAATGGCTAAAAAACAGCACAGGTAAATAAATAGGTCAGAAATTAAAAAACACTATGTACAAAAAAAGGTGGATTACTGGATGTTCTTTGTAAAATTGTAATGGAAGAGAGAGAGAGAAGTGAGGGCTGGTCAGCAAGTACAGCAGCCAACTATGACTTGTTGCAGCTTTTGTTTGAACACGTTGAGAGATGTGAGAGCTGTGAGTTTGAGCGTGTTTTGTAGTGAGTTCCGTAGTGAGTTCCAGTCATTTGCAGCGGGAAAATGAAAGTAGTAGACCACAAACACACTAAAAACCGACAATAACCTGAAATTTTCAGGTGGAATTTCATTCATTCATTCATTCATTCTCACTGTGCAATATCATTTTCCACTTGCAATTTTGTTAATAGTTACTGTTAAAATACTGTTTATTGTCAATACTGTATATACTGCTCCTATTTTTATACTTCCTTCTATTTAAATGGTTCATATTTAGTTACACTTTGTTTAGCTCATTTCTTTACTGTGTCAGCTGATGCATCTTGGCTTTTGCACTATCCCCTTTGCTGCTGTACACTACAAATTTCCCATACTGCAGGACTAATAAAGGAATATCTTATTTTATCTTATCTTATCTTATATAAAGCCAGAATAATAGAAACAAGCAATGGGTGAAAGAAGTATTCAGTTCCTTTATTAAAGTAAAAGTAGCAAAACAACAACTAAAGGTAAAAGTCCTGCATTTAATTTTTTTATTTTCTTTTTTGTTAAAGGGGCACTCCACCGATTTCACTAATCATTTTTTATCAACCCCCCCAACTTTATGTAAGTGCAATACTAAATCACTAGAGTACCCCTTTAAAGAGGACCTATTATGTATCTTTTCAGGTGCATATTTGTATTTTGGGTTTCTACAAAAACATGTTTACATGCTTTAAAGTGACTGTTTGTAAGAATCAGAAATGCTTGTTAACAGCGACACCTGTGGCCGTTAAGTCAACGAAAGTCAGCGTCAGGCTCGCGCTTGTGCTCGCTCTAAATAGACCTGAACGAGCATCGCTCAAAACAGTGAGGCGACACACGTCAGCTAAAACCACAATTTCACTCTCTATTTCACCTGCTTGGCAGTAATGTTATCTGACCAGACGGAGGTCTCTCCGTGAATCAATGTTGATCTTAATGTTGACACTTCCTGCTTCAGCGGTCGGGAGACACTGGCACCCGGTCGGAGACGATAACGTTACTCGCTGCAGAGTCCCGTCACTTCACAAGACACCGAAAGTGCCAGTCGTTGATCCCAACTTTCGTAGTGGACAAACAGCGGTACTGCAACCTTTGTGTCAGTCACGTGATGCCATTGAGCCCAAACATACTTTTTCCCATAGACTTACATTAGGAAAGAGACGTCTGTAACTAAGCGGATTATTTTTTTTTTAGGTAAATAAACTCCCCAGTATGAACACTCTAATAGCCCTTATTTAAATCATTAGGTTTTAAAGTTGTAAAACGCACTAATAGCTGAATCCAGAGTTATTTCCCTTCCTCCGTTCATGTGAATTAGACCCGTAACGACGGCGTGACGTTGGGACCCCGTGACCGAGTCATGTGACCGAGCGGATGTACTTTTCCAGGCGGAAGTCAAGCCATTTGTCTTCATGCGCCACTGAACAACTGTCATAGGAATGAACGGGGCCCCGCCTCCAACGCTGTATCCAGTTCTCTTAATACATCCATGGACAAAACTCCTGCCAAAGCCGGCCCTCCTCCTAATGGCCTTGTAGTAGAGGGGCTATGTGTCAAAATTGAGCTTTTATTTATGCACACAGATATGTTAGTATTAATACAGAAGGATATACATTGTAAAGAGGGCGGGGGTGAAGGTTATAATTGCTACTGTTCCCACTAAAATTGCATTCTTATTGCAACGTTCCCACTAATATTTTATTCTTAATGCAAAAATAAAATAATAATAATTACATTTAGAGTTCTAATGATATTTTTTTACTTGTTTGTTTTTGTTGTTCAGTCAGCTTTCATACTAATTATTGCGATGGTTTATTACAGGATCTGTTATGACACAAATGTACACACACATTTAGACATGCATGTGAATTGACACACACACACGCCCTTTCTACTGGTATTTCACACCAGGTTCTTGGTGCAATGAAGCATGGTGTTGTTAGCTTTGCAATTTGAGTCACCTGGGGCTACACATGTCCTGTTCTGTTAACCACTGTCACAGGCCTCGGTGTTCAGTCTGTGGCAGGTGGCGATGCATTCTGCCTCTGACTGTTTGTTGGTGTTGGTGTGTGTGTGTGTGTGTGTGTGTGTGTGTGTGTGTGTGTGTGCGGATGACAAACAGACGTATTTGGATGTATTTGGTTTCATGCTACTTCTGATGTCTCTGTGTCTTTTTCTGTCTCTCTTACACAGCAGCAGCGACAGAAGTTTTGAGAACAAAGTCATGTAATCAGGAACTCCAGTACAGGTGTTGTCACTGCTGCGTCTCTGAAAGGCTGTGTTTCACGCTGATAGTGCTCGGCGAGTAATATCAATATCTCTCATCTCCCAAAACAGGATATGAAAGAGAGTTGACTTTTTTCTGTTACCCTTGACGAAACACCGAGGTATCACTTACCAGCATTTGCGCCTTATGACTGTAACACTTGATTAAATCTTCAGGTATCACTCTGAAACATGTGTTTAAACATGATTAGGCTGGTCTCATATGCCGTTCCTAGCTATACCTACAAAAAGTGATGCACTGTAATTCGTATCTTATATATCCCACTAAATCAATTTGTGTGTAATTCTCATAATCGCCAACAAGGAAGTATAAAGAGCGGCGAACGCTGCGTAGGGAGGAGGTCGGGGATGGGTGGGTCAAAAACTTTAGCCCAGGACACCGACGTTTGTGTTCCGTGTGAAATCAAAAGTCAACGTTGATTTCTGTGTCACGTAAGTAACGCCACTTCCAGAGTTATTGTAAGCCAAACCACGGTCTTTTCCTAAATTAAGTAGTTTTGTTTCCTAAACCTAATCAAGTCAAGTCAATCTTTTCCTAAACCTAACTTAGTCATTTTGTTGCTTAATCCTAACCAGGTCGATCTTTTTCTAAGCCTAACTAAGTAGTTTTGTTTCCTAGACCTAATGAAGTCAATCGTTTTCAAAGCCTAACTTTGTTGCCTAAACCTAAGGAAGTTGTTTCCTGTGAAGCCAGGCCCATTGGCTCAATTTCGGCAAGTGACTCAGCCTCTTTAAAATAGGCCCCGCTGTGAAGACAGAAGTATATTTTGAAAAGATTTTATGCATGTAATGAGCAAAAATCGACACGTGTTGCCGGACATTCGTAGGAAAGCGAACGAAAAAGGAGGAATAACTTTCTCGTAAGATCATACAAATAACACTGTATGATATATGTTGAAATAATACTCTATTCTCCGTGTGTGGCTGCATATTGAGCTCTGGACTATATGAGCTTTTATTTAACAACACACAAAGGTCTTAACTCTGGAAAAAAGTAGTTGTGGCATCCCTACTTTGTGATCAATACAAGGATCTTTAGCTCAGGGCCAAATAGAATTAAGAATTGCTTTAGGATAATGACAGTATCGACCAGCGCTCAGTAAAGCGTTTCAAGCCGTGGCAGGTTAATTCCCATCTATGAAGGTGTTCAGGGAGCCAGTCTGAGTCAGGTTTGACGGTCAAAGTAATTCTCTCCAGTGGGGTGCTGCTGCTGCTATAGCACAATGCACAGCACCTACCCTGTAACATCAGGCCATTTTAAGATATAATTTACAACCTATTCTTTTGAAACTCAGACATTTGAGATGCCAATACAGAATGAAGAGAAAATTTACACAGACCGCGCTAGTAAAATTCAACTACTGCAACGTTATGGAATAATTTATCCACTCTATTGGCATGTGCCTTACATATCTGTAAAACCCAAAAGTCCTCAGGCGACGCACGGATGACATGTCATGAATTACAGGTCAGTCTGAGTTATGGTCGGTTCAGGCTACAAAGCATTAAGGCTGACACTGTAATATAACATAATAACACAATTACAGCGTAGAAAAAAAAGGGTTAGGCAAACAATCATAGGAAAGAATTAGCTCATTTTTTTTCATGTATAAAAGAGCCGCTACCTCTAAAGGCCACAAAGACTTCTGGCAAAATACAAAAAAATAAATGTTCTCCTTCTTTTTCAAGCGTATATATATATATATTTTTTAAGCAAGGTACTTTGAGTGAGCATTCCTTGTTGCGTATTCCCTCTGTGAATAGAACTAATTTACCTTGCTCATTATGTGAGACGTTGAGGTGTTTTGATGTTTGGAGATGAAAATGCTTTGAGATGAAATATTCATTTTTTTTTTTTTTTACTTGGCTTAATTATGTATGTGTCCACTGTCAAGTTGAAAACTGCTGCTCCTGTGAGGGATGTTTCAAGCGTACCTTTTTTGCCATTGGCACAGAATACATTACCTCCTTATTACAGGGATTGCCTGGCATACACTCATATGCAACCTTATGGAAATATTAAATGAAGAGGCTGCACACCTCAGTGGACACACTGAATAAGCATGAGCGTCTCTTGTTCGTGACTCATAATGTGAAGGATGGGATGATTGTGGGTTTTTTTTTACTCATTTACTGCGTCATCCGTCGTTTCGGCCGAGACTTTGTTCTCGTCATATAGACAAAGAATCTATAACTGTACTCTTTGTTCTTTTTATCTAAAATAACCTTATTCCAACGGTGATATAATGAGTTAGTGCTCCAGATTAAGAGCAGATGGTCGAGGTGCCTTCAGGTGTAATTTGTCTAACATCATGAATGTCATGTGTGTGTGTGGCTTTGTGGTCATGTGAGGAATCAGCACGTCAAGCTGGGGGGTAATTTTCAAAGGGGCGTGTCAAAGGAATAGGTCAACATTTTTGAAATACTCAAAATGAGAGTGATGTGAGAAGATCAATACCACATTCACGTCCGTAACAGTAAATATGAGTCAATATATGTTTTGTCTTTCGTAAATATAGAACGTAAGTATTACGCAGTGGAAAAAAGCGACCTATACCTTTTTCGGAACAAGGTCGATTTTCTGAGCTTTCGAACCGCAAATAAAGGCATCAACCAATCACGTTGAAGCGGGTTGAGTTGCGCTTATATTTATGAAACAACAACATGGAGAATCTGTAGTCCGGACCGAGACGGAAAACTTTATATCTCCTTTCAACCTTGACAAAGGCAGCGCACCAGACACACTCCTTCCGCTCTTAAATTTAACAATAAAAGCCCTTAACATATAATATTCGCAGGCGAGTATTTCGCATTTTCGTGTCGCCCCCGATATGAATGTAGCCTTTTAAGCTAAGCTAACCACCTGCTAGCTCTCGCTTCATATCGAATAAACAGATATGAGAGTGATATTGATCTTTTCATATAATTCTGGGCAAAAAAAACCCTGAATAAGCATATTTCCAAAAATACGATACTATTCCTTTAAGTACAGAGTTTGAGTCGGGACAATTTAAGCCATTACAAGCATAAAAATTGGAGGCTGGGGGAACAGCTGGCCTGGATTAAACAAACGTAAAGACGGGAAAAAGAGGTAAAAAGAGGTAAACATCTAGCATGGCTCTGTCCAAAGGTCAAATCAAATGTGTCTACCAACACCTCTAAAGATCACTAATCAACACACAATATCTTGTTTATTCACTCTGTACAGAAACGAAAATGTCAAAATAACATTTAGTGCTTTTACTGTGGCTTACACTTTGGGTTTAGTGGAGTCTCTGCTGGTTGTCTGGCAACCTCACCATGACAGCAATACTCTATATACTGTACCTGTATATTTACAGCACAGACAGGAGAACGGTATCAATCTCCTCATCTATAACTCTCAGCGAGAAAGAGAATAAGTGTATTCCACAACATATCCAACTATTCATTAAATACTCAAACACGACATTTATATAAATCTTCTCATCTCACTCAGAAAGAAAAAAAAAAGATTTGTATAAACGGCTAATCACATTGGAAAGGGCAGAGAAAAATGGAAAAAAAAGAGTTAACTGAAATATCTGCAAGTACAATTTCTATTTTCTTTCTCCTTATTGGATCATCTGCCTGCATTCAGCGTGTGTGTGATGTCCTATAGCGTTTGTGCACGTCAGCCTGGCTTCGATGCTCTATGGACCTCTTCTCTTTTCCAAAGCCATGAGGTCAAGGCCGTGTCACTCTCTTCCAAAGTTGTAAAAATGAAAATGAAACACTTGTCTATCTCACTTTCAGTTTTGTCCAGATGTCACATTGAATATGTTGATGCTCACCACGTGTTTCTAATCGGGACTTTTGGTGCACGCTTTGGCTTAAACATTTTGGGGCGAATACTCAGGAAGTGATCAGGGTAGAAAACAATTAAAACACACATGTAGAAATCTGCACCGGAGGCTAGAACATGCCCACACATATCCAGTATAATACCCGTTAAGTTAGATCATACATAGCGATCTGGTAATGTAAGTAAGTTCTGTCTTTTATGAACATCTTTCTAAGCATCTGAATATCATTTTCTTGAGTTTTTCAGGCCTACAGTGTGAGCTTTATCCCATATTCTATACATAATACAGTATTTTTGAATATAGCCAGGAAAAGCTTTGGAGGAATTCAGTGTTTAATCTTCGAATGCATCACTGATATTTCCATAACATAACTGCAAGAATCCCACTTGATTTCTTTAAGCCTTTTCCACATCAGATTACTGAGTTTCCCCCGTCCTGAACACTTCATTACAAACACTAAATGAGGACTATCTCTGTACATGTTTATTTCCAAAGCCTTACTGGCTGTTGTGCTATTATTACAGTCATTTCCTGTGCTGGAATTTCATTTTGGGGCTCCCTTCTCGCTCTTAAAACTTACTAGCGGCCTGTCACCCTTTCAGCACCTCTCGCTGGTTCTTGTAAAGGTGTGGGTGGCCGCGGTTGGACC
>CAKAKQ010018297.1:0-13664 GCA_916700675.1 Helicolenus avius | reverse complement strand
CACACGCGAGCGCGCATTTGAGAGCGCGCATGTGTCCCGATCCGGTACATTTATACGCTTACAAAGTTACAAACAGTCCCTTTAATGTTAAAACTACATAATATTCTGTCTGTAAAAACAAATCCACAAAAATAATCCCCAGCTATTAGAACCAAGCAATTTAAGCCAGGTGATAGTAAATATACAGCAGATCAGTCAGTTGGTCAGTTAGAAGACCAACAAACTGAACCAGTACAAATACGTTTCAAACAGGATTCAAATGGGCTTAAAAAGTACTTGAATGCGCAGTGGCTTCTAAGAAACTAAAGTAGCTGATGATAGCTCACACTTTTAAGGTAGCAACAATGCATCTTAAGCGAATACTTTTTACTCATCTTCCTCGTACAGTTTTTAAGATTATGTTTTTGGCATTTTCACCTTTATTTGACAGAGGACAGTGTAGAAATGGGGGAAGGGAAGGTCCCAAGGACGGACTCGAACCTGGGTCGCTGCGTTTATATGGCATGCGCTGTAACCACTCGGCTACCAAGTTGCTCCCTTCCGCTGCACAGTTACATGATAGGTACTCCCCCTAGCCAGTGTTGTCAGTAGCGATACTGTGGCATCTTAATCATACACGTCCACAGAGAGAAACGTGAGTACTGCTGCCCAGCAACATATCCACTCCAAAGTGAAAGCTGAAAGAGAGACGGTGTGCAGGGGGAAAAGCCCTTTATCCGGCCATTACCTCCTGGTGTGTTCAGAGCAGCAAAATGAAACCAAGGCAGACTGGCTGCAACTGTAAACAATACAATATCTCAAATCTGCATATCCCATTCATTCGATTTCACATCATGAGTCCTTAAAACTATTCCATCTTGTGACTTAGTTAGTGTCAAACTGGAGAGACAGACCTGGGACCCACTTTGAATCTGTGGTAATATTTAACAAACATTGTGGTCTCAAACGTAATGAAACACCGTAAATGCAGCAGAGTGTAGCCCACACAATATGCTGAGAGAAAATTATGGCCACTGAGTCTGCCTGGTAATATATGGACTCCAAAATGAAAACCAGTAGACTGGGGAAATTACGTTCCAGTAAATATTTGTCACAGTCTCCTAAAAGAACTTCACAGAAATTGTGAGGCAGTACAGATTTTGAGAACCATATCACATCTGGGCAACCCTTGATGCTATTAGGGCAACCCTTGATGCTATTAGGGCTGGCCCTAATGCTTGAAAGCTTCGACTATTGCCATGGTATGGACCTCAAAATCAGTATTAGAAGACTTTGGGTTTTTTTTGTTGATGTTTTTTATATACATGTATATAAGTATGTAATAATAAAGTATAAATCCCCAAAAAAACATGAAATAAGGAATAATCCCACATCATTATTCATTATTCTTATTCAACATTCATTATTATTAGTTATTCTCAGACAGATGTATCACTGTTTTTTATGTGTAGAGGTGCGGAAGAACACGTTATGCCAAGAAACTTCAAATACCTTCAAATATTTCTCACCAAACCTTCGAAGCCCAACAAATGGTATTCGGGACAGCCCTAGTTGTTATATTCCTTGTTAGCAGAACACAGCATTGTCTTTAATAATACAAGAAAACAGTGATGGTACTGAATAGTCAGAATAATATTATTTTGGCAGAATGATTGGTTCAAACTTTCCACATGGATATCTCTGGATAAAATCAAGTTTGAACTTTTCTTCTTTACCTCAGTCAACGCTAGAAGGGAGAAAACTATTAATAAAGAACAAGCTGTCATTAGATTAAATGTCCTAATTTTTAGAATATGTAGTCAGACAATGAGACAAGCAGCTGATAAAACAAGACACATGTATTCTCTGCGTTTATCATAGTTTGTAAATGTCATATTATTTACACAACCAGTCAGTAGATGTTCAATGCAAAGATGGTAAATCTCATTGTAGCCACAGAACCATCAGTGTAACGGTATATAATGATAATTACAAAGTAGTTATATAAAAAAGGGATTCAATCTCCTTCATATAGATTTACCATATAGAAATATCGATAAAGAGGAGAGAGTTGTGGTATTGTCCCTTAAGCAGTAAAAGAGTGTGTGTGTGTGTGTGTGTGTGTGTGTGTGTGTGTGTGTGTCTGTGTGTGTGTTTGTGTGCCCTCTAGCTCTCTCTCAAGAGTCAGTGTGACAACAACGAAACAATGCGCACTAAATCTGTATTGATTGTCAGTAAATTGGTTTGCACTTTTGCACTTATGACAACGTATGATTGTGAAAGCAGTAAACTGAAACACCAAGACAAACACACACACACACACACACACACACACACACACACACACACACACACAAACACTCCCTCATGCTCCAGAATGAAGCTTGAAGCAAAAAAAAAAAAAAAAAAAAAAAAAGACAAAGTCAATAAACATGGTGAAAGCTGTATGCTGAAAATTGTTTTCTGTAGTCAGTGCACACTCCAATAAAGCAAATGTATCAAGTGAGTATTCAAGCAAACCAAATGTTTCTTTAGAACACAGCTACAGCGTATTCCCTTCTGGAGGAATCATGCCAACGATTTCCCCTAACTGATAACGTATAATCATCTAGCCTCCAATTGTATCTTCATTTGAAACAGTGGGGGGCTTTAATACCTTAATATCTTTCATTGCAAGTGTATGCTGCCAGACACCTAGATTATTATGTAATAATCCTGTTTAAAAAGGCAATACATCACTGTATTACATTCACCATTGGTACCTTTGCAAAATATAGGCTGTGCAAATAACAGTAGACATTATGCAGAAAATGTAACAAACTAAATCAGAGTTGAATCAAGAGACTGTGGGATTTGCATCTTTCTGTGTAGCTTGCTATACTGCGAATCCAGTCTCAGGCAATATGCTGCAACACAAATCTTCAAAATTACCTCCAGTATGAAATGAGGCAAGAATATCATATTGCCCATTAAATTTTGCACTCATGAAACTGTCATTTCTTGATTTTTTTTTCTTTTGCGTTGTGGCAGTAAGGGGTGAAATGCTGTATCAACGAGAAATAGGAGGCATGTTTCATCAGCTTCAGTTATTCAGGAAGGCTTATAGACTAAAACTTGCCTTAGAACAAAACAAAGCATATGCTGACATTGGTTGAACTTACAAATCAGAAGTTACTCATTGAAAAGACTGAGACTTCATAAGGTATGTTATTGCTCAGTCAAAGGGAGAATCATTTTATGATATGAAGAAAACTTTCGGCCTCAAACTAACTAATCAAAAGTATTCTGAGGCGTCAAGTCAAGTGGAGTTCATGTCTGTATAAACAAGTCATTTAAAAGAATTATGAGGCAATTCACCAAATCTCCTCTTCAAAGGGATGTGATAAATGCTTGAACAGTGGAGAATCTCCCATCTCTCTGTGCCAGTCCCAGATTACACAGTTGGGGAGACTAAACATAAGTGACTGGAATTCAAAAACTAAGGAGACAGCAGGCCCCTTTTCTCTGTCGTTTGAAATTTATTTAGAGGATTCACTGCCCAATTTTCTCTTGGTCTCCACGTCCTATTTGAATACAGAGAATGCCTGAGCAAAGTGTGCACTTTTGTTGTTGCAGCTCCACCAAATCCAAATATGTCAAATCTTGTATTCCCTTTAATCTAATTCAATAAGTCCCGGGGCTCTTTGAGAACCGCTTGCCATCCAGAGCAAAGTCAGGCTGGGAGTCTGTGCATGCGTATATATGCGTGACCGTGAATGTGTGTATTATTAGCCATGCATTGTCGGACTGGTAGGCAGGTTCAGGAATACAAGCGTCCATATTTAGGGAGCGCTGACTTGAGTGACGCCATGCTGAAAGAGACTCAAATTCACACACACATCCCACTGACACATTCCTTTTTTTCTCTCGACTATACATACATACTCACTCACTCACTCATGGTGCCTTCAAATGAAACTCATGAGCTCCTGTTTACAACATGGGAAGTCGTGTACACAATATGCTTGGCACTCATGTAGTTAAGTCGTCAGAACATTGCTGCTAAGCAACTTCAATATTAATCTCTCTTAGCATCTAGAAGCCACAGAGGCTAACAATTAACACATGTTGGGAATATCAACATTTACCTCAGACATATGATACAATTCCGAAGAAAAACGATATAGAGACTAAACTTACAATATATTCACTTGTTATGTACAGAAAAATTAACTTCAATGGCCTCTGCCATTTCTAACAATGTCAACAAACACATCACAACTGGTGAACTCTGAGCTTTCAGAAACGTTTCACTTACAAGGTCGTGAATACCACAAGAGGGGGGCGTTCATATGGACTCTTCTCTTGAGCACAGTAAACGCGACACCAAGAAGGCACCATCACTCACTCACTCACTCACTCACTCACTCACTCACTCACTCACTCACTCACTCACTCACTCACTCACTCACTCACTCACTCACTCAGACTTGCTTTCTCAACGTAGGACAATGCTTCCATTCCTCCTTTTGTGATGCTAATGCTTCTCATTTTTTCCCCCTTTTTTAGACTATGAATTGTATGCAGTTTTTAGTGTCCTTCAGGGACTTTCTCTCAGCCATGACACAAGCTTTATAAAAGACAGAGAGAGGGATAGACACGCAAGCAGAGGGGAAGACAAACACAACCGTGGTCTGTATAGCATCAGAGGACGAGTATACACACAAACAATTGCATACCGTAAATGCAGTTATTGCAGAGCACAATGCACTTTAACTATAGAAATAGATTCTGTATATACACAATTATAATAATGAATATCAAATTATGCAGCACTTCACAGTACACATTATATTCAGAGAAACAGGAGAGGATTAGACTCTTAAGAATTTACAACACTGACAATATTGCGCAGGTTGTCCCAAACAGAAATGCCACTGCTCTCTTTGTGTAATAAAAATTTGACATTTCTTGACATTTGCTCTCTTCTTCAGTCAACACGCTGCTCTGAAAGCTTTGATCACAGCCTCACTTGATGAGAGCTCTGCGACTTAAATGCTGTCTTCATTTTAACACATAGAAGGTGTGCTAGTCTTGCCTTTGGATTCTCTGAAAATATGAACTGACTCATCGCATGCTTGGGAATGTACTGCATCTCATATGTTTTGTTAGCCTTTGTGATTGCAGCTTGCATAGAGTCTTTATTGGGTCAGTTAGCATATTGTAGCTGATGACAGTCTTTAAGTACACACCACCCACAACTCTGCCCGCTTTTCCACAGGTGGTTTTTCAGTTTTAATCCAGAGATGTTGTAAAAGTGCAATCACGTTTCCCTCTCTCTGTAAGTGCATAAATCTGATATTCATAAACCCAGGCCCATTGTGATATAAATTTAATATAGCACTGCCTGTCAACTTAACGATTGAAAAGTCTTCTTATTGGTTCTCAGTGCTGGCATTTTAATTTGCTAGGCGTGAGTCCCTAATCACAGGCCAACATTTCATTGTAATTGCTTTGAACAAGTGGGTCTGAGGCATAGAAAACAATACATGCTTGTGATTATTGTGTGTTACGAAGTGTGGCATAAACCTGATGGTTTTAGAAACTGGCTGCAGTAAAACATGACAACTCCTGAGGCATAATTATGATTCCACATTAAGAGTTTACATTTGTATGTACTGTGGTG
Source organism: Helicolenus avius (assembly GCA_916700675.1). NCBI lineage: Eukaryota > Metazoa > Chordata > Actinopteri > Perciformes > Sebastidae > Helicolenus > Helicolenus avius. Next base: position 8,020 of record CAKAKQ010018297.1, on the reverse strand, counting down.
TACATATATAGAGCAGTTTATAATGAAGTTAATTTATATAGCCCAAGATCACACGTTTGTTTCAGACAGCTTTGTAATCTGTAAATCTTGTATTTGTAAACTGTAATCTGTATTCATCCGAACAATTTTAACAACTTTTCGTTGAGCAGCTTAACACAATATGCCTAATAGCGGTCGGAATATTGGCTGGCGGCTGCGGATGAGAGCAATCATCTCGGGCAAGTCGACAGGGTATTATGGCAGCATTTCATTCACAGCTTCTCAGCGGTTCATAAGCCTTTAAAAACAAATGGGATTTCTGCTCACACAACGGCACACTTCCTCAGTCTTTTGCACCAGCTAAACCAAATAGCACTATCTATGATCTCATGACTTCCCCCTTCACTCATCCCCCCCTTCCCATCCATATCCATATGAGTAGACTCCATATATATCTCAGACATAGTTAAACACCATAGGCGGTGCCCATAAAGTTTAATGTTAGCTCTAACAAGATGTCAAGGTCACGCTGCTGTAATGTTATAGGAAGCCGGGCTCTCTCACAATGGGGAGTAATGAAGTTCTATTGGTCATAGTTGAGGAGGTCCATTGTTGGGCTAGGAGAGGGAACATTAATGGAATGGATTATTCACGACAGCCTGTTGAAAGGTTTATCACTCAGTCAAACTGGGATATATATTGTCTGTACATGTCCCCTGTTGGTGTACTATCTCTATATAGTCCAATACAAACATGCATCCACACACACATACACACACACACACACACGTGTACACAAAATGTTGTTGAGGCGATTGACATTGTCAGTATTTCCTAGACCTTACATAAAATTCAATTGTTTGTATTAGCTACACAGCACTTTAGAAAAATTACATTACATTTCCAGATAAAGTAGAAAATTAAAATCATGCATTGCTTTATTACATTTCCCAAGAAAGATTACAGTCCATAGACATCAAGTCAGCTTAAAAAAAACAAGCTAATAATGAAACCAAAAATGAAGCAGCAACCGCAAAAAGGATCTTTGTTCCCTTTTAAAATGCATTTTATTAAATATTTTCTGCTCCAAATGACTCTGCATCACTCTGAGATGTTATGAATGCTCTTCCCATAAGTTCAGGACCTGTTCAACTCTGACAGGCACTTAGGGGAGGAAGTTGTCCATGCATCTCTCTGGGAGATTAGTAGGCTTCAGTAGAGAGCTTCAATCCTTTCTCTCTTTCTCATTTTCTCTTGTTCTCCCTGTTGCTCTCTGATTGTTTTGATCAATAATCTTAATGGATGAATCACTCTTTGGTGTGAGAGGAAAAAACACTGATTCAGAGAGAGAGAGGATGAGTAAGAGAGTGAAGGCAATTGAAAGGGAGAAGTGTGAGAGCAGCAAAGAGCTTAAGAGCCTTGAACACGTGTTATTTGACACAGGAGGTTGTGGAGCAAGTCCCAAGGGTGTGTTTGAGAGTGTTGGTGGTTGTACGTTGACTCCTCACCTCCCTATCATTTAGTACATCCTCCCTTTCCTCTTTCTATCTCTGCCTCTCTTTTCTCATTCCCAGCTCTTGGTCCCTACACCTGTTTCTCCATTCTTCACCATCAACCTCCTATCCTTCATTTACATATCGTCGTTCCCCGACATTTCTCCTTATAGAGAGCACATAAAGATGTACAGCGCTGTTATAAATCACACCATCCCAATCTTCTCTGAAATGAGATGAGATGAGGAGGAGACCCCAGGTTGGGTTCAGCACTGACTCATGTGCATACTACAGTAAATGACTGGACTGCTTTAAACAGTTGTACCAGAGTAAAGTTATGTGAGATCTTGTAGGGGTAGGCAGTATGGCCAAAATCCTCTGTCACGGTATATGCAATTTTATATCACGTTAACAGTATATATCATGATATAGTAATTGTTATGTAAATTTAATCAAGAAATGCTACAATACACACTGATGGCACAGCCTTCGGGAGCAATTTAGGGATCAGTGTCTTGCCCAAGGACACTTCGACATGAGGACTGGAGGAGCTGACTTTTCCTGCAGGATTACTCATCTTTCATTTCAAAAAGCTGACAAAACACTGCCAAAATAAACTACAGTGTCGTCCTCCATGTCTGCCCAAATCATGTCACCTTGCGAGGCAGCTGGATTCACAACATTGCAAGGTCTCAGAAGAATTGATACTGCGGTGGAAATGGTACTGCCAAATCTCTACCGGTGGACACATTTCTACCATCGCACGGTATATATCATCATATTGCCCAACCCAAAGGTCTTGTGTTGTATAAATCTCATAGCATGTTTCCAAGGTCTGGTGTTTGAGCTGTACAGTGTGAGGTAGCAGTTTGCTTTATCTGAAGTGATTGACTGAGTTCGAGAAAACAATAGTAAGGAAGTTGTTAAAGATTGACCACGTTGGGTTAAAATGTTGAAATGCACAAGAGGATACCTGTCACAACAAATTTTGTTCATATTTGGTTTCAGATTCTGTCTGCTGTATTGACTTGAAATATCCGTGTAGTATTGATAAATATAAATCTGCTGATTGCTGACTTTTTATAATATTAAATAGAAACAAAATTCATAGAATGCCGGCGGTTTGGCCTAATGTAATTTACCGTATTTTGTATTTATATTCTAAATGTGAATACATTGTTCTGTTTCACCATGCATAGGCTTATTTACAGATACTATGATGAACATTTCTTATAGTATCATAATGCAAACTAAGATAGATCCAAGCAAGAAATATTAGGGTTGTAAGAAAATATCGATACACATGAGGATCATGATATGATGTTTTGCGATACTTTATCGATTCTCCAAAATGCTGTATCAATTTATAATTAACCTCTTAAAAATCCACTATTCGATATTTAAAAGATTGTAGCGGGCTCAGCTTTAAAGCTATAGTGAAGTAACTGGTATCATATGAATCTAAAAAATCCATTTTTACCAACCATATTCTACTTGCATATCTTGAAGAAGGCTACATAACACTCCAAAGTTACATTAAATTTTGGCGAAGATAAAACTGGCATGGCCATTTCCAAAGATGTCCCTTGACCTCTCACCTCAACATATGTGAATGGAAATGGGTTCAATATGGGCACCCACAAGTCTCCCCTTTACAGACATGCCCACTTTGTGCTAATTCCATGCAATTTTGGGCAAAAACCATGGAGTCTTTTGCATGCAGTACAAAAGTGTTATTTTCACCTATTCTCAAGTGGTGTATTTGAATATTTCTGTATACTGGCGTCCCTAAACAGTCTTAGAATTGCATAAATTGGGTATGACTGTAAAACTGAGACTCTATTTACTATATGACTATAGTAGCCATTTCACATAGTGACTTTTTTTACTATGATTTTATACATGTGGTGTGTCTTTATACTATGACAGTTTTCCTAAAATTTTATTCGAAAAAAACGTAACATTTCGCCTTGCTAACAGTATCGCAATGTATTCAGTAGTTACCCCTGTATCATGCTAAGTATCACCAGATTCTTTCCAATACACAACCCTAAGAAATATTTGGTACAGTATACAGTGCATATATATTTTATAGCCTCTTTCATACAGATAAGTGGAATATATAGAATAAGAGTGGGGACATTTGTCAGTAAATTATATTTCATTGGTGCTTTTGTCTGCTGTCGCTAGTGTTTGTTAGCGGCTATAAAAATGGTTTCATAGTCCACTTTAATGTCATTGTTTGAAGGTGTTTGGATTTGCTGTCAAATCAAAGGTTAACTGAGTATTTCATTGAAAAGGTCTTGCAGTATGAATGCAGTGTCATTTTGAACATCAGCCTTTCATGTCTATATTGGAGTACAGTGACAAATCATGTTTTTCTATCTTACTGTTTTCTTGCCAGTGTAATTATGTGGACTGTGTATGCAGCTTATACATCGCATAATAGTGATAAATTGGCTAAATCGGTTACACTCATGACATTCCTGCCCTTTTCTGGCTCGTCTCTAGCCATTTAAAAAGCCGAAGTAGGGCTATTTATCTGCAACAGAGCAGCACTAAATTCAACTGAAAAAAAAGGCTTAGAAACTTGTCCAACCAAATGCTGTCCAATATTTTCAGTGTACAACAACCTCAAAACAAAGCAAGAGTTATTTACAAGACCTTGTTGCTGGCATAATCAAGCAGAATGTATGTGACACCAATCATTGATTTGTAATCAACCTTTTCAAAATATTTTATTGTTGCAGGAAAAAGAAAAAAACTTCCCCTTGTAAAATCATTGGTCAATCTTAGCTAGCCCAGATGAGCCAAAGGTGTAGCCTGTCATACAGAAAAGTAGTGTTAAACCTCACTGTGGCTCAAAATGTCTTGAGCTATCTAAATGGTTACCTTTAACATTAATCAGTTCTCATATGTTCATTCTTTGCTGTGAAACATGGATGGTCAGACAAACACATAACTCTGCTTTTCAGGTATTCAGAAAACTTACGTATGTCACTTTTACGTTCATCTCGTCAAGAAACAGTAAAAGTACTTTTACTTAAAGTGAACACTTTCTCACCTGCAAAACAAAGTATAAAGCTAAACAATTGATTTTTTCACTGTAGTCAAAATTGTCAGGCTTATTGGCTCAGTTGTCAATTTCAAGCAATTTAGCAATTTTCCCAAGGTGTACAAGTTAACCCCCCCGAAGGCTTGAGCAATCTTGTGAGATTGATACAGATCATGTAATTACGAGCCACAGCATATATAAGTTATTACGAACTCACACCATCAATGCTTCTCCAGTGCAAATGAATTTCTCTGTGATTGCCCACAGGAAAGCCAAAGATAACCTCAGTCGCAACCTCATTTCAACCCAAAGATGATGAGCTCTATTTTGGTTGGCCTGATTAGCAGTTTGCGTTTATCTGGGGCTCCTATGACCCAATGTGATATCTAGGGCTGTGTCTGTGTGCACGTTTGTGTGTGTGCGCGAGTGTGTGTGCGCGAGTGTGTGTATGCGAGTGTGTGTGGACTCCCTGGTGAGAGCTTTATATAATGTGTTTTGCACCAAGGACAAAGTGTGAATGCACAGGAACACATGAACAGGAATGTTTGCGCATATTTGTATGAATATGTATGGAAATGACTTATCTCACTGTATAGCCTCTCTGTCTCTCTCTGCGTCATTTGAGGCCAATGTAATGATTTCTGCAGTGAGATTTTTCATTAAAAGCTTTTATCATTGAAAAGAAGGACAGAATTAGCAGTTGCAGTGGGAAGCACAGTCACAAGACAAGTGCCATCCTCCTCAATCACAAGCAGCAACTACAAATCCATTATCCTACAAGTTTAGTAAAAACTATCCTTAAAAAAACAATGTTGTACTTTTTGAATAATGTTATAGTTAAATGTTCTGTTTTCTTGAATCTAAATTGAGTAAGGTCCTTACCCATAGCAGTAGTTCACTGTAACATTACATCATTAGTCCAAAATAATCTAATTATCCCCTGCAGGTTGTTTTTATTTACTGATGAAATAATGATGTAATGTCTTGTCTTTAGCTGCTATTGCAGTTATACATCCAAAGATGTCCAAACAAAGTATGTGTTTTTCCATATACTTGTTTTTTTTGTTACTGTGCAGTACAAATTGTAATCCGTCTATGAATAAGGCTTTTGATTCAGATCTGTCTGACTATTAAGAGTAAAGTAAAGTGGTGTGTGATCTCTGTCAACTGTTAATGCGATAATAACACGTTAACGCAAATTGGTTTTAACGCCACTAATTTCTTTAGCCGTTAATGCAACTTTTAGGTTGTACCGGGCTCAGTTGTAAAGCTATAGTGAAGATACTGGTATCATTTGAAACTAATCCTAAATAATCCATTGGTACCAACCATGTCATACTTACGTGTCGCAAAGGAGGCTAAATAACGCTTCAAACTTGCGCTAAATTTAGGCGAGGAAAAGCTGGCATGGCCAATGTCAATGGGGTCCCTCGACTTGAGAATGAGTTCTATGGGTACCCATGAGACTCCCTTTTACAGGCATGCACACTTTCTAAAAATCACATACAGTTTTGGGCAAATCATAATCCAGTCAGCACACTGACAGCTGTTATGATTTGAGCATATTGTGTATGCTAAATGCCTGTGAGGGTTTCTGGATTGTTTGTGTTGTTAATTGATTTCCTATAATAAATATATACATACATTTGCATAAAGCAGCATATTTGCTCACTCCCTTGTTGATGCCAGTATTAAATACTTGACAAATCTCTCTTTAAGGTACATTTTGAACAGATACAAAATGTGTGATTAATTTATTATTAATCATGATTAATTATGAAGAATCATGCAATTAAATATTTTAATTTAACAGCCCTAGTTTGGACACTAGATTACAATTATGGCAATACGATTTATGTCCAACTGTTGAATATTTTACATATCGTAATTACGAACCAGAAAAAAATGGATTAGCTGCTGTGAAGGTTAATGGTTATGGTCATGATGTGACCAGCAATCATACAATACCATTCCTTACAGACTTATTTCAAGGTCGACGAGCAAAAGTAGCCTAACTGTCAAGCCGAATGGTGTCCTAAACTGGCTGCAGGAGTCTGTTGTCTTTGGATTGACATACGTGATATTGTGTTCTGAGAGCAGTTGGTTGAGCCGGTGTGGAGATGAAGATGAACAAATGAATAAGTTCAAATCAGAATGCTGAAATAATATAGAACAATATTAACTGAGTTAAAGGACTCACTGACAAAGACAGATGGGAACGGTGGGAGAGGGAAACAGAAAGAAGATGAGACATAGATTTAGGATCTGAGAGCGAGACCAACAGAGTGAGTGAAAGCGAGGAAACAGAATTGCAGATTGAGCTCAGAGGGTGGTCTAGCTCCTAGCTGGAAGTCTTTCATGATGTAGCAGTATCAAGAGTCAAACTTTTCACCTCTAGCTTTAGGAAGAAAGGAAAGTAGGAATGAAATTAGAAGGATGGGGGTCACTGGAAGCAGAAATGCATGAAAAGGAGCGAAAACATGAAGGGAGAATGAAGAAGGTAAGAGAGGGGGAGAGAGAGCAGCTTTTCAATAAGAGATTGTAAAGGGAGGGTACGGGGCAAAGAAACTGAAGGGTTTGAAGTTGTGAGGTCTCGGGAAGAAAAGGGGAAAGAAGAAGGAAGAGAGCAAAGAGCAGAAGGGAAGGGGATTGGAGAGCTACACCAAAGCTGCACTGCATTATGCATGTGGTGTGATTTGGTGCATGTAAACGGTCTGTGAATCTTTTATAAGATCAGGTTGACCAAGTGATACCATGTGGGAGAAACAAAAAAAATGGTCAAAGTGGACAGAGGAGAAGGCATGGCTGTGGAGGTAAAAGCCTGGGAAAAACCATGTTTTATTAAATATGTGCGCAGGCACTTTTGTTTGTGTGTTGTGGTGGTGAGATAGACAGAGAGAAGAGACAGAGAGAGGTCTGGGATGTTGTGGTTTAGCTCTCTGTGTGGATGGAGGCACTCACTATCTCCAGAAAAAACAGGCCTTTTCACAGTACAGCAAGCAAGTGAATTGGGGGATTATACAAAGCCATCTACAGGACAAGTTTCCACTTCAAAGAAATTAGGGCTTTTAAAAGTTTCATAAAGATGCCTCTGTAGATTGTCTGAAGGACAGGCAGATCAGGTTTTTAGTTCTGGGATTGAAGTTTGTGCAGAGTGCGCTCTGTGCTTCTAACTTTTCCTAAAATGACTCTGGATATTTCATTAAACCATGCCATAAAGTCAGGGTCAAACTAGAAATGAAATCAACAATTAAATTCCATTTTCTTCAATTGTTTTGGTATTCACTTTCGTTCTCTTCTTCCTTCTCTTCTTCCTTCTCTCTTCTTTCATTGTCTCGCCTTTTACTTCTTATTCATTAAAGGTGCTCAGTACGTAATTGAGAGCATATCTATTGCCTCCGCATGGCTCTCAACATGGCGACGGCTGAGCCAGAGACTCGCAGCTAACGGTGCAAACAATGCAAACAACAGCAACAATGCTGACAGAGCTAAC